>BMAO01006100.1:0-17345 GCA_019973975.1 Trichonephila clavata | reverse complement strand
AACCAGGGTACTTGGGAACGAAACAAATTGAGCGGAGAATATTGAAAATTATTATTCTACGTGTATTCCATACAGATTGTTTAAGACTTAGCTATACTTAAGGTATCCAACTACTCTAAAATTGTGAATTTTGCCAAATATTGACAAATTTTTTTATGATTTTATTTTATAGGCCATCTTATTAGCTTTATGAAAATACCAAGCTTATTTTCCGTTTACTAGAACAAAAATACTAGTAATAGCAGGTGCGTTACTTTAAGCAAGATGCCATACTTTAAAACGCATTTTACTCGAAATAGTGTGTTTTTTTTAAAAAAATTCTCAAACGGGGTCAGTGACAGCTAAAAAGGTTTTGAAAATAATTAACTGAAATTTTTTGTGCATGTTCTGTATAACAGTGGAATTGTTTTAACTCTCATATGTATCAATCACTGTTTTATTACAAAATTTACAGTCCCCACCCACTGTTTTTATAAGCAATTTCATATATTAACTAAGATAAAGTGCTATAGTTTTTGTAAAAATTAAAATATCTCTTAACCTGAAGGTCATTTCAAAAACGAATAACATAGCAACACATCAAAATAGAAACATTTTAAATTTGTTCATAAACTTTTGGTACAGAATGGACCGCGTTTATGTTATTTTTTGTCAATTTTTACCCATTTTAGTAAGAATAATTTCCTTTTCTCTTCTTAATTTTAGCATATTTTTCTTAAAATGTACTAAACAAATCTAAAAACCACAAAAAAATCACCGTATATCCATTTTTTCAAAAAAAAAGTTGTCGCAAGTAGTCGGATATCTTAGACACAAAAAATATAGAGACATTTACAATTCTTTTACTATCTACCAACTAAAAAAAACCTAGGAATTTGAATATTTTTTTGATAGAATTTAAAATCAGAGTGAGTGAGCGCTTATTAACGTCGCAATATAAAGCAAAGTGAGGGTTACTGGTGACTGACCTCGTAATTATTTAACAATTTTACGCTTATTCACTTAAACCAGGAATGGCAAACACCCTGCACGTGTACTTGTAACAGTGACACGCGAAGACTTACTGAAAAATTAAAGAAATTTGAAAAGATAACAGTAAATAACACTTTTTTTACAGCTTTTATGAAATGCGGTTGTGTCAGATGTAAAAAAACTCTCAAAATTTGGATCAATATGCTAGTGAATAAATGTTTTCTATTGTGAACATAAAATCAAAATTTTGCTCAAAACCTAGTATGAACCCAAAACAACCTAATTTTGTTAATATCTTCAATAGCTAATCTAAATGAAGATGACCTGGTAAACAAAACAAAACTACAAATTCAAAAGCCAGATTGAGTAAATATAATGTCTGTTTAATAATTATTTAAAATTAAATGTTTCAAGTTTGCCAGTTTTCGGGAACAAAAAAACAACGAAAAATAAATTACTGAATAAATAATCAGCATTAATTAATAAAATAAATTATTAACAAATAATTAAATTTTACGTAATATATACATAGAGTTATAATTCATCCCAAAACAAAATCAAGGGCTATAGGGGAGTCAGACTCGTGGACCCCTCCCCCCCCCTCCTTGTGCGCGTCACTGAAATGTTATAATCTATGAAGTAATACACGACTTGAATTTTAACATTTTGTTATAAAGATCTTGTTCCTGATGGTCGTGGCATAATTGGAGAGGAAACGTTTTGTAAATTAGAAGTTTACTTTTATTTAGTTAGGTAGAAAACCCATCACTATCATAAAACAAACAGGACAACACAAAGCAAGACAATGACGTTAAAAAAACCAGCCTTTGCTCACTTTATAGATCTCGGCTTTTAAAAGTTATGGTCAACCGGAAGCTATTAAAATCACGTGATTTCCAGTAAAAACGTTTTTGATTGGTTCAGATACGCGGGTGATGCAAGATTGCATCAATCTGATTTCAAAACGCTGAAGTTTTAGGGGAATAAGGTTATGTTTAGACGGGTAAACTTAATATGCGAAGTCTTTAAGGGCTCAAGACCGTTATGAATTAAAATCACTGAAGAAAAAATTTAAGTGAATTATTACATATGTATTAAAAAAGCAACAAACTCATGCAAAAAAAAATCCAACAAAACCTGTACTTTGGAATTGTTTAATAGCAATGGCCACTTTTAAATAAAAAAAATACAACTTAATTATTATTTACAACTCTGACTTCAACAAAATGAATATAAATAAAAATCTATTAAATTTACAAACGAAATAAATGGTCAATAGGCAAATAAGGTAAGCAAACGTCGAATTAATTGTACAATAATGTATTCAACATTCTTTTGTTTTTTGCTTTTTAAAATGGCAACACAACCGAGAAGGTTGAAAATAATCACGTGACTAAAATATTTTAATGAAGTTGTTGAGACTAATATTATTCAATTCGTTGCCAACTAATGGTCGCTAAAGCCAAATGAGTTAATAAACAAACAGAAATGTAATAAAATTATAGAACATACAATTTGTAAAATAATTAATTTTTAAAATGAATTTCATAATTTTATATTTATGCATCTGTAATGTTAGGAATTTGCGTTTTATATAAACTTACTATATTTATATTTATACTTGTAAATCTGGAAGAAATTTCTTTGTAACTTTCTTCAGTTTACAGATTGGCAACAGTCCGTATTTTGACATCAGACTAGTTGCAACGTTTTGATGTTGGCGGAGCTAAGCCTAATGGAATAAAAAGTTCTTCGAATTCTTTGCAGCAAATTTCAATACTTTAACGTTATAGAACCAAACGTTCCATAAAGTAATTCATTCTATTATCAAGAGAGTAAGATTTGAGTGAAGCAGTATTCACGTTTTTCCAGTACTAGAAACGTCAGAAGATGAATTGAGACACTACTTTAAAAAGATGTCTACATGTGTGTCTGATACACCTGACAAAATGATACCCGACACAAAAAAGAAACAAAAATCACTTTGCGTGAGTGAATGAAGATGACACGTTTACCTTGGCGCAAGGTGACACCCAGCCCATGATGAGTAAGCTAATGGATATAGGCAAAAAGAAAACGTTTTACAACAAATCTCGTGAATGAAAAGTTGTTTTACTGTTTATTCGAATTGGTGAATTAATTGTTAAAAGGTACAGATATAAAAAATGACTACTTTTAATGATGTATTTTTACCAATTTTTAAAAAAATAAACATAAAAAAATACACATTTTTAGAAATAAACGTTTGATTATAATGCATATTCCTTCTTATTCTAATGTATCCGTTACATTCAGACATAGATTTCATCTAAATTAATGTCACACTCCGAAGCAAGACGAAGGTTTTGACCTCATACTTTAGAACCACAGTCAAGTGACGAGGTGACACTTAAAAAAATTGGCACCCCTCTCCTAACTTTCACACTCCTAAAAAGTCAAAATGCGATATTTAAAAAAAAAATTGTGTGGTTTATATATTTTAAAATTTATTTAAACACTAACCACTAATTATATTGAAATAATTAACACTTAAGCTGTTTTGAATATATTTTGTTATAATCTCACACTCTGCAAGCGTATTATTAAAAAAGGATATTTTATTCCAAAGACTTAATTGATTGAGCGAGTGAGTGAATATTAAAGTCGCACAGTTCAGCTACACGAGGGCTTTTGGCGACGGACCACGTCATTTTGAACTATGGTCAAGTGATAAAGACGACAATAAAAGCACCCCCTCTCCTAACTACCACACCACACCAACATGAGGACTTTTGAGCTCTTGACAGATTTAATGTGCATCGCTCCTTTATACGGCGGGTCCTTCAGGCCGGCAACAGGCTCGAACTTATGACACGCCGGCCACGAGTCCATAACCTTGGCCACCTTGGCTTGGTAACCTTGGCCACTAGGCTACCGCGGCCACACACTTAAGCTGGAACCCAACTCGATAAAGTTAAGAGAAGACAAGCGAAGATTAGTTAAGAGAAGACAAGCGTTTATTACAGAAGTGAATTTTTTAATGTTGATTTTTTAAGATGGAACAAAGAATAAAATTTTACGCGAAACTTGGTAAAATTGCTCAGGAAACATGCCAACTCAAACTAAGTTTGCGGTGACTGTTGTGTGGCATAAACGTTTTTTGGATGGAAGAGATACGGTAGAAGATGATCAGAGCGTAGTGGAAGACCAATTTCAACTAGAATACCTAAAATTATTGAGAAAGTACGAAATTTCGAGGCAAACAATCACTGTGCGACATTAAGAATGATTGCAGACATTTTAAACATCAACAAAGGAACAATTCGAACCACCCAGCATAAAGATTCAGGCAAAACAAAAGCTTGTGGTAAATTTCTTCCTCACACTTTTTAGCCTAAACAAAAAGCAATGAGAAGTGCACATTGCAGAGACATTTCAGCCAATGAAAACGATCCAAACTTCTTGAAGTCCATTACTATAGGTGATGAAACTTTGTGTTTCCAATATGACACTGAAACAAAGCGACAAAGTGTGGAATGGAAGTCAGAAAATTCATCGCAAGCCTTAAAAGCAAGACAAATTCTATCCAAAATCAAAATAATGCTTATTACATTCTTCTATGCTAGAGGTATTATCCACAAAGAATTTGTTCGAACTGGACAAACAATCACGGGTCAGTACTACTTAGCTGTTTTAAAGCGCTTTATGTGGACAGAATTCGTCGCATTCTTCCAGAATATCGGACTGAAAGCAGTTGGTGTTTTTGTTACACGACAATGCACCCAGTCACACCTCCCTTATTGTTCGTCAATTTTTGGCAAAATATAACGTCTTTGTTTTGAACCATGCACCATTATTCACCAAATTTAGCACCCTGTGACTACTCCTTATTCCCAAAACTTAAAATGAAAAAATGAAAAAGTGTTATTTTGAGGATATTTCGACCTTACAAGTGGCTTCGACGCATGCTTTGCATGCCATTCCACATAATGATTTACAACAGGCGTTCGCTTCCTTAAAAAATCGCTGTAACAAGTTCATTGAAGCCAGAGGGTCCCATTTTGAATAAAAAAAACCCAAACAGAAATTAATTTCTTCTTTCCATTTCTTTTTACGGATACAGTCTTAAAACTTATTTGCCGCGCTGTGTATTACATTTTCGCAATTCCGAATTTTTAGGAGAATATATCCGTGGAAACATGACGATTAAAATTATTCGGATCATGATATTCGTAATTCGGATCATGAGTCGATAACGACACATGGCCCATTCCCCTAGCCGATGCCCTGGGCCTATTTGACTCATGCCTGATAACGTCCCTGGACAAAAACAGTGATAGATATATTGCTAGCCAATAGTTTGCTGCCAAACACTGTCTACTGCTACCGTATCTACACTCAAGAGCCAAAAACATTATGACCACCCCTACATTTTGCAATGAACTCGCCTGCATGACGTGGAAGGCACTTGATCAGGTGGAAGTGGTATTTAACTGCTGCTGGCGAGTCTGAAGAATCATTCTTTCACTTACTTCTGTGTGTGATGGCTGCGGATCTAAGCGACTTTGATAGAGAGCAGATTGTAATGGCTCGAAACAAGTATTTCCGAAACTGCACGACTCGTGTTTTGTTCGCTCAATGTACAGTAGGTCATACACAGGCAGGTGGTAGCGGTATTATGCTTTGGGGGACGTTCTCTTGGGCGTCTCAGGGACCCGTGGTTGGGATAGAGCAGACCATGAATGCTACAGGGTATATGAACATCATTGCGGACCAGTTGTACCCTTACATGGCCTCTGTTTTTCCAGCTGGAAATGGAATGTTCCAACGGGACAACGTCCCGTGTCACAAGGTTAAAATTGTGTTAGAGTGGTTCCAGGAACATGATGCTGAATTCCAGTTAATGTCCTGGCCACCTAACTCACCGGATCTCAATCCGATAGAATACATTTGGGATGTCATGGGACGGCAGCTCAAAGTTCAAAGACCACCAATTCGCAATATCTCGAATTTGCGTAACCGTAGCTTAAACAAATGGTACAGTCTGTCTCAGGCGTGAATGAGTGAGTGATTGTAGGCGCAAGATCCGTCTCCGGCCATCTAACCAAGGACTTGTGGCATCCATGCCAAGGCGGATTGAAGCTGTGTTGCGCGCCAAAGGTGGGCCAACTCGTTAATAACAGGTGGTCATAATGTTTTGGCTCTTGAGTGTAAAGAACTTGTTTAAACAATCCCTTATGGCATCAAAGATCTAATTTCCCAAACGTAATGAGAAGTCATTGAATCTCTGGATTTATCAAACAGCCAAATCTTTCTCAAACACCACAAAAATGACACTTGGTATTCAATAAAAAAGTGCGATTTTTATCTCCAAAATTGGTATTCGGTCTTTGGGCTATTAAGAAAACGTTCTCTAATAAAATTCTTGTAGCTTTATGTTCTTCCATGCTTCGTTTCTCTTGATATAAACAAACACACGTGTAATTATTTTCTTTAAAAAAAATTAATTTAGAAACAGGTTTAATGGTTTTCTTCTCGATTCTGAAAGGTATCGTAAACCTTATCTTCTCGGGTAATCTATAAGTGAGTGAATGCTCTTATTTAATCAGTTACAAGGATTCTAATTTCTGGACTTTTTTTTTTCACATAAGTATGGTTTCAGTTGCTTGTGTGTAAAAGATCTCATCTTTGAATGTACCATAAAACTTAATTTATATGAAGTTTAAAAAAAAACACCCTCCACGAGTAATTATATTGCTATTAACCAAACTAAACATTTGTCAAATATGATACAGTTTGCCAATATAAGTCTAATAAAATAACCCAGAGATAGAATCAGATACAAAAAAAATCGTTCGAAACACTTAAATAATATGAGCTTATCGCTCGTTCACCCCAAGAAGAAATTTTGTTACAAAGAAACAATACTAATTGTTTACAGAGAAACTCTTACCAAATAAATTCTACAAGACATTAATTTGTTATAAATATAATATTTACAGAGTGTTCCAATAAAATGTATACACTCGTTGAATGACAACTAACACTAACAATTATTGTGATATTGAAAGTTTTAAAAAAATCAAAATGGTGAACTAAGGTAGGAGCCAGTCATTTAACGAGTGTTCAAATTGTCGGTCATTGTGGCACAGACACAGTTAATAACGCTGACAGATGGAATGCAAAACGTTCCTAACCGTTCCAAATTGCTATTTAAGGATACCCAATCATAACATTCAAGACCTTCTTTGAGAACGTAGATAAATCTAGGAATTAAACTTTTCCAATGGGGTCGTTTCAGAATGCAATGGACGCTCAATTTTAGAATCCTTGTCTCACGAGCCGCTTGCCGAACTAGGGCGGCGGTTCTTAAACTTTTGGTCACCTAGGACCCCTTTTATACATCAGCCTGACATCGCGAACCCCCAAGATTTCGGATACTCCTACCTGGCTCCCAACACATGGCTAAATAATTCCTCAATAATCCTAAGCTTGCCTTTACTACTTATATAGACTTTCTTGCAATTTTTCCCCCTTTAATGTGAGGTTTAAAATCTTCCTTATGCAATGACGTATTATTGAAATTATGATGAAAAAATGCGATATTGAAGTAATTTAATAGATACAATATTTAATAGATATAGTACAACAGTATTTTCGGATGAAGAAAGACTCTTTGCGGGGATGATGAGTAAGAATCGAATGATGAAAAGTGTATAATAGCCCCCCCCCCCAAGTATAATTCTTCTACTAAAATATATCCAGATAATTAAGAAGAGGAAGCAATAATCGTAATTGATAAAATGACCATAACATATCAAATGGCTAGAAAATCTAATCGTTAGCCTATGACAATATTTTTTATGTTGGTGAACGTTGCGACAATAAATCTTCAAATTATTTCGTTAAATAGTCAGAAACCACCCATTAAACATCGTACCAGACGCTGGTCTCTGAAGTGGTTTGGATTTCCGATTAACAGAAAAAAAGGGGGAAACCAGCAAGCAATGCTTCTACGAAATTTTAAAAAATAAATTAAGACCCAGTGAAAACATCACACTCACTAGCAACGAAGACTAAGCGAGTGTATAAACAATGTACTGAATGCCCTAATAAAAAGAACAGAAAAACTAAATTTTCTTGTGGAAAAGGGTAATAAACAAATTATATGTCCTACTTTTCTTCCTTTTTCACCTTTGTATGAAAATTTTAGGGTAAAAACAGAATGTAAACACCCTTGGGTATGAGATACCCTGCGCGTGAAGTGCCGGGTTAAAAAAAGCCTGAATCGTGTCAATAAAAAACAACCGCTAGTATTCCTCAATTTTGCATGAAGATTTTAAATATAATTATTTTCTCATGAAATTTAATTTTTAGAGGTTAATCTTTTTTTTTTTTTATTTTTTATTTGAAGTTATTTTTGATACTCGGTGAATAACGCTCACCCGTAAATTTTGATCTCATTTTTTGTGTTAAGAAAGAGTGTTATACGCCGGATTTTATGGTAACTACTAACTATTTTAGTTTCTTTAAAATAGTCATTACACACAAATTTATCAAATCAAAACCCACAGAAATCACACAAAGTTACTCATTTGCATCTTCATTGGTAGGAAAATTACACAGTTGTCTCTCTCATCGTAGATGTAGAGGCACGTTCGACATCCAATCTGAACACCCGAACGCATAACATGGCGGAAATGACAGAAATGCGGAAGTAATTCAATTTTAATGGCCGATCCCAAGTCATATTTCATCCTATCCGCTGTGATTTGATCAATTAATTCCACGGGAGATTTTTTTACTATAATGCTACTCATCAGTATACGTCAATTAACAGTAAGCTGTTTGAAAAACTTGTGGGGTAAATATCTACCCCAAATGGAGTTCCGATATTTTCCTGTTCGTTACAACCTTTGAAATTACGTTAGAAACTTAAACAATAAGCTTTCCAGGAGAATTTCTAGATGTGTCTCAATATTAACTATGAAACAAACTAGTGTTTAACTCAAGAACACAAGGTTTTAATTTTAAAAGTCTACTCAAACTAACTACAAATAGTGACTAAATTGTATAATACGGATATTAAATATATTTTTTTAAAAATTGGGGGGGGGGGGTCAAGTAATTTAAGGTATCCGACTACGTACGGAACCGCGATTTTACAAAAGCGCACAAATGAATACATTTTTTAATATTTAGTGCCACTTAGATTAGAACACACGAAGAAAATTGTCTTAAGACTATTTTTACAATAAAAATTATTTAAATGCAACATTTTTGCAAAAAAATGAACAGATAATTACCTATTTTCAAAACATTATCCTTTAACAGAAAATGCTTCCATAATGATTTTGCCTATATATAGCGCAGACCTGTATACAAAGTCAGAACTAGTATCTTCAAGGGTCTTTCCCCTTGAAGGGGACATGGTACGATTTACGTAAATATTTTTAATTTAAGGATTTTCAAAATTTTTTTGGTTGTTTCCTATGTGTATAGACTATGTAAAACAGATTTTGTGCTCAAAAATTCAAAAACAGCTAGCCACTTAACTTTTTAGGGATAAAACTTAAAATTTGTGATTTTAAAATGCTACTTCTACAAAAATTACGTAAACGCATGAAATTTGATTTACAAGTACATCAAACTATGTATAACAAAATTGATATGGGTTTTGCAATAATATTATTGGTATTCGCACAATACTTCTTTTGAAGAATGCTTATTAAAAATTCATTAAAAAATTTATAAATTCTTTCAATTATTTAAAAAAAAGTAATACTTTGATTCAAAAATTTATACCAACTTTTGTTACATGTACTTTTAGCAATAGGTAAAAAAAAAAAATTCAAAGCATTAGGCACAATAGAAAAAAAAGCCTTAGCATTTTAAATGAAAACAAACTCCTTATTTTATCTTTCTGAGATAAGTTTTAAGTTTTGATTTGCCATAAGGATGTGAATAAAAACGAACATAAAGGCTATCATAATTTTGCGTTTTTTAAGTTTAGAGTTTCCAAATTTTGTGAGGATATAGAAAAATATATAAAGAATAATTTAGACTAAAAAAATTATATTTGATTTTTTGACCGATTTTTGTCAAATGAATCGTACTGTTTCCCCTTAAAAGTTCATGTCAGCAAACTTGCATCTACATTTACTTGTTGATCTTCATGCAAGAAAAACTTAAGCTCACAGAAGCTCACAAACGCTGAAGAAAGCTCGCAAATATATATTGACCCAAATATAGAAAACACTCAATCGATTTGCTTTTTTTATTGTCTTGGTGGACCTTTAAAAAAACCTTTGAAGTCCGCTCATTGCCCACCCCTGGCTTGTAACGCAATTGATAAGCATATTGATACCAGAAAGAGATGACAAATTCAACACTTGAGTCGCCATTTTTTTTTGTCACTATCTGCACCAAACCAAAACATATTTAATGTGCGTCTCCTATCACTTATCTTACTCAATTCAAATTAAATTTTCTTTTTTAAAAAAAAAGCTTAATCTAAAAAAACGTGAAAATTTTTACTTTAAAATTTATTTTTTAGTAAAACTAAAGATAATTTAAAAGTGAGCATTATTTAAAAATTTAATTTAAAAACCTAAATGCAGCACAAAGTTATAAACGTTCTGGTTAACCTGATTCAAGGATTCGTTTAAAACATACCATTAGTGCTCCAATAAATTTCAAACTACTATGACAAGGTCGAAACTTGAACTGGCACTTCATTTTCTATATACACGCCACATATTTAAAGTGTATACGTATATTAATATTCTATCAATAAACATATGTATTTTTAAATTGGAATTTTTTTTTCAAGACGTCTGAATTTTAAAGCTCAAGCTTTGAAGAAATATAGTAAAATATTTGTCAATGTAACGAGCACTTGAAATACTACTTTCTTATTCTTTCAGTTTAAGCATTTTTTTTTTCATTATGGAATATTTATATACATGGTGAATTGCTACCAGACCGACAAATTAGCAGGGGGTACAGAGACATTTTGGAATCGTATAAGAATGCAGGGTCTTAAATGCCATAGTTGCCAGCTATGGTGAAAAGAAGCAGAGAAAAAGAACAGAAACATCAATACATTAATGAGACAGAAAACATTTTATTGAGAGGTTGTACTACAACAAATTACTTAATACGAAAGTGTATTAACTTCTAAGTTCACATAAAGAGTTTGGTGCAGGAGACGCCTGTTCCTTCAGTTGAAGGAAACGTTCGAATATCTGTAGCTGCCGAGAGGGTATGTGGCATGTCAGGAATCTTTCAGAACGTAAGGAATTCCATGCAGCGTCACTGCAGGCCTACCAAACAACTACTGACCGCAATTTCGAGCACCCATGTTTTCTGTCCCATTAATGTGTTGCTATTTGTTCTTTTTTTCTGTTTCCTTGCAGCATAGCTCGCAAATGAGGCATTTGTGACCCTGAGTTCCTATGTGATTCTGAGTCATCTCTGTACTTCCTATACACCCTACTAGTTGGTCTGTCTGATAGCAAATCACCCTGTATATTTCTGAAACCCCATTTTTTATCCTATTTCTTAAAATATACAATTGTAGATCTATATTTTTACATAGAATAAAATTTCATCAGTAAACATGCTTTTTAAATATAGATGCTAAAACCTGAAAATAATTACTTTTAAAAGGACAGTAGATTATTTATCAAGAGACTTCCAAATTCCAGTTTTTAGGATATAGTACAGTTATTTATAATTTCTCCATTACATGCCCTTTCCTGGTTTTAAGAGATTTTTTTAATTTTTATGGAAACAAAAACACTTTTCATGAATGCAAAAAAAAGAAAAAGTTATACAACGTGAAATTCTTAGTTGTCATAATATTTCTAAAAATTAGTTCATCAAATACAAAAACTTTAGTCGAGCATTTTGAAAAATTACGTAAAAATAAAATAAATCTCGCCCGAAGAAATCAAAAACAATTCCGTGAGCTCTTCTTTCTTCCTCTAAATCCTTCAGTGAATAACAATTCGAACAATAAATTTTTTAAAAAGAAAAAGTGAAAGCTTTACACGAAAAGCAGGTAGACTAAAGAAAAACGTGAGCTTAATTAAGAAAACAAGGCTAAGTGAAAGTTCAAAGAACCTAAAAAGGCATGAATAAACAAACAAAAGAAAAACGGTTAAGCGGCGACAAAAGAACCGGTATGTCATCTTTTCGTTAGGAATAAAAACAGATGGTCAACCATGTTGAATACTTAATTGAAAAAGGAACAAAAAATCTAACTTCGAGTCAAAACAAGTGGAATGTACTTTCCTTTAATTGTGCCCCAGGGAATACGTTTTTGATAAATAAAATATAGAAAATCAGTAACAACATATTTTCTTAACGGGGAGATTATTAACCTCAGAACATATAAATTCAGAAGCGTTAAGAGAAAAATAAAATAATTCGATTCTGTTGAAATTTATTGAAATGCAGACGATATATTTGACAAATATATCGTCTGCATTTCAATAAATTTCAAATGTATTTCAATTAACTTCAATAAATTCATTTGTATTCATACATATGAATATTTATTTATGTTAAAGTAAAACCAAAAGTAATAAACATATAGAGAGTTATTCATGAGCATTCAAATGTTAACAATAAGCAGTTAAGAAAAACGAAATGTCTATTTTACACACACACACAAGCTATATATTTAATATATAATAATCCTCATGATCCATTTGATTTATAGTTTAAGAACTTCACTGAGTATTTATAAATGCAAAACTAGATATAACTAACATTTCAATAAAAAAATTTTAACTAATCATTTAAATTTTTCTGAATTTTTGCACAAAAAAATGTACATTTTTCAATAAATTTGAACATATAACGTAGAAAAATTACGTTCTTCGAATAGAAAAATTAGTCTTTTACAATACATTTAAATACACCACGGATTTTGAAGAAAGTGTACCTGAATCCCATTTACACATATCTGTTAACAATTTTAAAGTTCAATTTTCGAGCGTTCTTTTTGTCCAATCCTCATAAACAATGCATCTATAGATGCAGCAAAATGTCCTATTTTTTAAAAGCAAAATTAAAAAATGCAAAATTTGAAGCACCTTCCCGTCCTAGTTATCTTAATGCCGGTAGTAGAAGTTTTAGGAAAAGAAGCAAAATAGAGATGTTTCTTAGTTTTTTATTCGCCAGTTTTGTTAGAGTGCCAAAATATCACAAAAAATTAATTTTTAATTTATAACAGTATATAAAGAATCACAAAAAAAGTAAAGGAATGTCTTATTTATTTAAATCACACACAAAAATATAAATATCACTATTTAGTCTGCGGTACTATTACAAATTTTTGAAATGTGATTTTTAGAAACATAATGCATTAATTGTACTGTCATTAAGCCTGGAACATAATTAAGTGCAAAAATTACCAGCTGTTGAAAAAGCTTTTTCGACATCTACGCTAGTTGGTGGTACTATTAATAATATGCGATATAATTTTTCTAAGTACTTACCTCTAAATCTCTCGTCGTCAAATAAATCGATCTCTCGTCGGATGGTTTTAGATATAGCTAATTTTTGTACAGTATTTTGGTTTGTTAACATTTTTTTAGTTATCGATAATATTTAATTCCTTTTCACTATCAACATTTGAGTCATAATTATCTTCGATAACTGTGTAACATCCCCCCCCCGCCCATCTACCTTGTGACCTGGCTAAAGGTGTAAGAGGAAGTGAAGAACGATTCGACATGATAATTTCTAATTAATTATTCAGCACTTTAACTCAAAACCAATTCAATGAATCAAATTAAATGTTTCCGATTAGCAAGCAGAGGTAAGGAGACGAGAGTCGCGTTTTTGGAAAATACTTCTAATAATTGATCCACTTTGTATTAATCAATCTTCTGCCTTAATATTGATTTAAACGGTAGATATGTAACCAACTGCCCCTTAAACCTCTTTAATAATTTAAATACCTAAATGTACTATAAATGTGACTAATACCTGAACTGTAGGTAGTCTTCTTATCTTTTAATGCGTAATCCTTCAATCTCTTTATAATTCCAACTTCCTATCTTTCTTCTCCCACTGACTCACTAACACTCCTCCGAAAATCTCTCCTACTTAAATCACACTTTGTCTAGCTTTAACTAACCTCTCTAACAAGCGAACCTGAACTATATATGCTAAACTTAATTTGCATATCACGGTTTCTTATTAAGAAAAGGGTTGTTTTTCATAGACCAAAGATTTCTCCAGAGGGTCAGTTGAAGGACGATTGACTTCTGTGATTGTGGGTAAAAAATTAAGAAAATTTACTAAACTTGATCAAATTTGAATTGGTTAGTTTCCTTTCTTCTTTTTCATTTACGAAATCATGACGATATGTAAATACAAGTATGATTTTCAAATACAATGTGAATAACAAAATCCCCAATTTAAAAAAATAACGAAATATTACTCATTTTCTTCACAGCTACAACCTTGTATTCACAGATACGAATATCAGACTACGAATCCTGCGAGTGTGCAGTATCGCTCTGAACTGTAAAAGTAGCTTTGGCCCACCTCCTTGGACAATTCACATTTATCACTCTCTTATTACGATGCCTTTATATTCAGTCTAATTTCACTCGTTAAGGAGACATAAAAACAAAAACGTATACTATTTTGTAGTTGGCTATGCCTAACATATAGTGGAGACAGTTTAAAAAAATTTCTTGTAAATATCGAAAAGACCGTATTTAAGCTTGTGAATACCGGTATTATCAAAATTGTACAAATACCGGTATTCGGTATACCGGTATTGCAGTCCCTAGTTGCAACACGTACAAATACAACAAAATAAATCGAATATATGATCATGAAATATTTTAATTATATTTAACAAGAAGATTATTCTCAGACAACACAGTTTCTTCCAATGTATTTAATATAAAGAAAATTGTGTTCAATATTAATTGTTTCTGCCATTGTTCTTAATATGCAGACAAGAAGATAAGACGAATTTCAAGCAAAAGAAGAAAAATTATTAATATTATACTTTATTAAAATAACCGCATCTCATGACAGAAAACATAGCAGAAAATTTTGCAAACACATAATTTCTGAATATCAACGGATAGTTTTTAAACATAAAAAAAAATTGACTTCTTTTAATGCATATATAATCTATAAAAGAAAAATAATAGTTAAATTATTATATTACAGTTTTTGAATAACTAGTGTTTCGTTTTTAAATTTTGTGTGCAGAAAAAAACTTACCTATATTTCATTAAATGTCTTAGAATAAATGAATTAATACTCTTAATTTTATTTTTATTTATTCTATTTATTTTCAATGCGGAATGGAAAAAAACAGTAATGAAAAGAATGAAATGTTTTCTGTTGTGTTTATAATGGTGCGATTACTAACCTCGTTAAATTTAAAAATGTAAAACTTGTTACACATGAAAATCTGAAAACAAAAATCCCACTTATCGATTTTTATGCGATTTTTGTATGACGAACAAAACACTTTAATGTTTTTTCACTCCCCCCCCCATAAATAAAATAATAGCGTCCACTTTGAGGCAACCTTAAAATGTACAAGAAAATGATTTTTTTAGTGAATTTTTTAACATATATTTTACAAGGGAGAAAACATTTATTCAGAAATTATTAATAGCGTGTACTAATAAAAAAAGTTCCTTTAAACGTTTATAGCATGTACGATTTCCTTTAAAAGCTTATTGATAGCGAATAATTTTCCTTGAAATGCAAATCTAATTACAAACTCAATTGTAAATTACACTCAGTTTGAAACGAATCTTGTGAACCATTTATTTTTCAAGAAACATCACAATTTTTGCTACCGCTCTACAGTCTAATGTTGAAGAATTCAAAAATCAGTCCTTCATGGTGTGGTGTGGAATTTTGGAGGTAGGTGCCAGCTAAAATGTCGTTCTCTCTCACTTGACTGTGGTCAAATTACTAAGTCTGCCACCAATAGCCTCTGCGACTTAAATCAATATCGGTAACGTGACTACCTGCTCACATTCCCACTAAACGTTGTGTCAAACTGATCTATTAGTCACTATAACACAATTTAAACACTGTTTGAGTCATTCATTTCAAAAACCGCATAATTTTTTTTTAAGAATCTTTTTTTTAGTCATCTAACAGGTAAAACCCACAATCTGGTAAAAAAAACTACAAAAGACACGCATTCCTTTACGCTCCAACAAGCAGTGTGCCATTGTTCATTGCATAAGCAACATAAGTCACTTTAAGTAGTTCTTACATACAACAGTGACAGGAGTGTAGCTGATGTTTAAACTACAATGTTTTGATCGGTTGAAATATTTAAAGTGTAATTACATTGTTCCGGTCCGTTGCTTTTCAAAACTTTAACAACACTGCCGGAAGATATTCTTTTTTTAAAAAAAAAACTTCAAGTAGAACAGAGAATAAAAATGAGCCGAAAGAAAAGAGAAGGATTGGTAATCCATCAACATACAATCAAAAAAATTAAACAATTTTACAGTAGTCGCATATGATGTGTAACATCTGACGTTATTCGTGGTAAAAAACACCAATAAAATTTAAATCCTGAAAAAAAAATGTTCGGGTAGATTGGAAATAATTTTCTATCGAATAATTATATCTTTAAAGAAAATTTTATTTAATTAACACAAAAAGTAATGCAACTTTTTATCAAAAATAATTATTCTTGTTCAATTTGGGAAGAGCGGGGACAACAGGCTTATAACTAAAATATGACACATATACTTGATTTCAAAGTATTTTAAAAATCGTAGAAAAACAGCGTCAATAACAATACTACTGTTAGTTGTCAAAATATTTCGATTTGTGTTCATTTCGAGCTTGAGTTCCTCATTCAAAAAGCTATGAGTGTCGCGGCTTCTAGCAAACTGAAGTTAACTTTAAAATCACCACTCGAAATCATGGAAGCGAGTGCTGTTCTTTTTAAAAAGAGCAGAACCACCTTCGGTA
Organism: Trichonephila clavata; assembly: GCA_019973975.1. Lineage (NCBI taxonomy): Eukaryota > Metazoa > Arthropoda > Arachnida > Araneae > Nephilidae > Trichonephila > Trichonephila clavata. The sequence continues at coordinate 401 of BMAO01006100.1, read as the reverse complement.
TATGGTAAAAGTACAAAATGCAGGAAATCTTTAAATTTTGAACCGTTTGATTCAGAAAATGTATACGACAACCGAAATCGCTATCCTCAGATTTCATACACAATGAGCCCTGAGACTTTGACAATTAAGCTTAAGAATCGCAAGTTCATCTGGATGAAGTCTAATAGACTTGCTGTATATCTGAAGTGGATTTAAATCAAGAAAATGAAACCGAGTTCTTGAATTCGAATCTTTTGAAATGCTAAATTTAACAATATAAAAAAAGGCTGGCAGTTGATGGCTACTAGAGTTGGACCCCGATGCGAGGGTAGCGAAGAGACACCACGAAGTCGCTATGGTCAAATCAAATAGTACATGCTTCTCCAACTTCCTGTTACACATTTCCGTCTCTTTTCACGAAA
>BMAO01006099.1:0-19036 GCA_019973975.1 Trichonephila clavata | reverse complement strand
CGTTCGTTTTCGAGAGTATGATTTTTCAGTAAAATATAAAACTGGTATTAATCATAGGGATGCTGGAACTCTTTCAAGAAATCCTGTGGAAGAAGAAACTGAGACAGCAGACAAATTTCTAGCTGTCGCTACTAGCATGAATCTTGCAATCAAATAGAAAAAAGACCCCGACCTCACCAGAATGAACCCTTCGAACAACTGTTCCCCCATAGAAAAGAAACCATTTGAGTTAGTTAACGGTATCCTCTGTAAAAGAAAATTGTGATCCGGATGGGAAAATGTGGCTACCAGTCATTCCCAAAGATCTACGAGCCGACATACTTAGACATTTTCATAACGATCCCACCACAGGACATCTTGGCTTCGCGAAAGCTTACGAGAAAATTCGCAAGAGACTTTACTGGCCGGGGATGTACCGAAATGTTGTTCGATATATCATGCACTGTCGGGAGTGCCAAAGGAGAAATTCCGTCCCTCAACGACCACCTGGAAGCTTAATTCCCATCCCTCCAGCTATTGCACTTTCCATCGCATTGGGATCGATCTTCTCGGGAGATTTCCAAAATTTACTCTTGGAAAAAATGGATCGTAGTCCGCGCAGATTACTTAATTAGATATGCTGTCACGAAGGCCTTAACGACCGCTGAAGCAGAAGAAGTAGCAAAGTTCTTGTTGGAAGAAATTATTCTGAGACATGGAGCTCATCGAATAATTATCACCGATCGTGGAACCGTCTTCCAATCCAGACTTGTTTCCACTCTCCGATGACCTGTGTAATGTCGATCATCGTATGACATCTGCGTATCATCCTCAAACGAATGGATTGACGGTAAGCTTCAACAAAACTTTGGCAGATATGTTGTCTATGTATGTTGACACAGAACAGAAAAATCGGGACGAAATTTTAACCATTTGTAACATTTGCCTTTAATACTGCTAAACAAGAGACAACAGGATTTACACCTTTCTATCTACTTCATGGTCGTGAAGGTTTAACGACGTTGGACACAGTGTTACCATTCGATCTTAAAGATGTGGATGTCGATTACATCAGCAAAATAATTGCTAGAGCTGAAGAATCAAGACAGCTAGTCCGAGTGCGAAACTTGTGAACGCTCAGATAAAGACAGTAGACGTTACGACTCTAAACATCGAATGGTATCTTATGCTCCTGGATATCTTGTATGGGTATATACTCCAATACGTAAAGTCGGTCTTTCAGAAAAACTCCTAAGAAGATATTTTGGACAATATTAGGCGTTACGCTGATTATCAGACGTGACCTATGAGGTGCAAGATTTTTGATCCTGTCACCCGAAGAAGGAAAGCGAAAGACGTTGTCCTTGTGTTGCGTATGAAACCATACCATGATCCGACTAAGCAGATTCTAACAGAAGGCAGTCAAATGCCAGGATAGAGTCCTTCCGGAAAGAAAAAGGAATATAAGTGGCGATTACAAAGGACCGGTGACCTGTTCCAGAATAAAAAACCTGAATGACATCGGTACGTTATCATTTTATTGAGGGTAGCAATGTCGTACAAAGGAGAAGCGCAATCATTCACTGTAGCTCGGTCGTTAGTGCACTGGACAAAAGATCCGTCGAACTCTGGTGCGAATCCAAGGCAGTGCGTTTTCATCCAAATACTGGAGATTTAATTTTAAAGAATTTTTTATTATTTCTCTGGAATTTAGCTGATTCTTGAACTTTCTTTAGTGTATGTAAATTAGATGCAGCGGCGCCAACGCGGGAGCGCGCAATGCCAGTTCTTTCTCGAATGTTCTTCTAGCGTTATAAAAGAGGAATCCCCCTTCAGTTTAAGGGAAATTCTCTCTTTTCTAATAAATACATGTTAAATCTAACCGTGTGTATATTTCAATCTTCATGACAATATTATTTGCTAATATGGAACATAACTAAAAAGATAACTTTTTAAAAGATAGGACTTGATTCTTTATTTAAAAAATGCAATGAATAAACGTTCTTCGTAGATTTCAATTGATGGGCAGGTTTACCTAGAAGCTGTTCAATTTTGCTTTTGATCTTGAAGCGCACTAAAAAAAAGTTTTCAGGCCGTAACGAAATGTTTGCCCCATCTTGAAGTTTCAGAGTTATGCGGAAGCAGTAGTACTGCAAAAGTGTTAATAACATCCACGCTAACTTTCGAAAATTATAACGATATGCTTTGGGTCATATTGGTGCTCATTTTTATATATATACTGCAACTACCAAGAGTTTTACGAACTCTCCTTCGGTGTCGAAAAAAACTTCACACAAAAGCTCTCCATTTATAACAAAGTAATTTGATCAGGATGATAAGTACTTTTTATTTTCAAAATACATTTTACTTTTTTGAGTTTTTTGTTGTAATATGTAAAAGAAACTTTCACACATTTTGAGAAAAAAACTATTGAAATATAGAATTATGTTTCAATATAATTTCGCACATATTCTCATATATATTCATTTCATAAACGAATTGAAAGGTACTAAGAGAGCGGTTCTTGAAATAATGTTCATTGATCCTCACGGCGTTCCTAAGAGGTAAGCGAAAGTCTCTCATTAGATGATAAGATTTCTTTCTTTTTTCCAGTTTGGAAGGATTCTTGAAAAAAAAAAAAATGTCAGTCCTCTCATAGATAGATAGATCGCTAAATTGCGTCAATGTAAAAATACTCTAATACAATATGTATTCCGATCAAAAATATTGACTCAGTGTTTTTATAGTTTGAAACTACATACAACGTAATAATTTCAAAAAAGTAGAAATATAGTGCTTGTTTATTAATTGACTGCTCCTGAGCGCCAGCTCTAGCCTTTCTTCTAAACGGCCCTATCTCTCTTGCGCGAAATATTCCATTTATAATAGTTTTTGTACATTTGCTCACATTTTAATTAGTAGAGGAAGTCCATAGTTATTTGAAATTAGTACTTCGTAATATTTTTAAAATAATATTTGCTGTTCTTTTTAAAGAAAAAAAAGATTTGTTTCAAAGTTTGTATAAGTCGCCGGAGTAAAGTTATGAATATTAACGAAACTTTAAATCCCTCAGACATATATTGGAAAGTCGGGAGTGGTGCTCAAAATCTTAGGGTTCTGCCATCGCAAGCTGATATGTAAAAGGAAGCCATGGCATTTGAAAGTTTAGTAACCACTGTGTTTTAAGGCATTTCTGTAATAAAAGGCGGTAATACTTTGTGAGGTTTACTTAAAATAAATATATATTTTTTTATATAGTGCTAAATGGAAAAACTATTTTTTTAAACTATTTGTGTGGAAGAAACAAAATCCAGCTCTTTTCTAACAGTAATTAATTCCGTCCCTTTTCCCTAGTTGAGCTTGTCAGGCAAAACTTATCATCGTGGCTCATCTCGATTGTAGCTGGGGCTTTGTTAAAATTTTCACCGCTCAATCAGTCTCACCCGAATTACTTCACATATGCTTTTTATGGTTTCCAATGATTAGAATGCACCACTCGGAGGAATTTTAGGCAAAAACAGGACTTCTTTCTGCAGAGTACTCCCCTTCACTCTTATCCTAAAAACTTTTTGTTCACTGCATTCCCCCAACAAAGAAGTATATTATTTGCTGCTGAGAGACTGACAGGGAACGTAAGACGAGAACCAGATTCTACTGTCTAGATTGCAATATTGGGTTACATTCAGTACCGTGTTTTCGAATTTATCATACACATTAAATTTTGCTTAATAATTCTGTAATCATTTAAATAAATGCAATAATTTAAATAATGTTTGTAGTTCAAGATAAGACCGGGTATTTTAGATTTATATTTATATTTATTGAGGAGTGATTCCAATGAAGTGATTTCAATAACTGTCATACAGAACTGTCACGTAAATTACTCATTTATTTAAATATATTTTTTACATTAATATTTACTAAATTCCTGATGCGAATGATGCTTTTATATTTAAAAGGATATGTATATATATATATATATATGTTTGAAAATAATTATAAAAAATGACATTTTTTTCGATCCGTTATCCAGAAAAAAAAAAGAGCAGCGATGGGGCTCGTTAAAAAACAGCTAAGTTGGAGTGTTTGCAACATTGAGCAAGAATCTACTACCTCCGTGATATAAAAATCCATTTTGATTTTAATCTTACAAGAGAAACTATCTTCAAGTTTACTTCGGAGGAGATTTATTGTATGTGATTATCTAATCTCATAAAGAAAGATCAATCATGCTAAACCAAAATTATGTTCAGAAATCTATAAAACGATTCAAAACGGAAAAACGTATTTCTTTAAAGATGTAATATCACAATTTCAAGCGGTTGAGTTTGTGTGAAGTTATTATTATAGCTATTTTTGTAGCACTTAATTTGATGATAATAATTTCCTTAAAAGTTTCAAAATATGTGTGGTAATTTTTACAGAATTATTCCTCGAAGTTATGTCATTTGTATATTTATTGTTTTGTATTGGTTAGGTTCGTAAATTTAAATTTTATTTGATGTTCAAAATCAGAAACTGTTAATTTTATTAAATTTAGTACTTTTGTTTTAAAATTTTCTGATTATAATTCTTAATATTATTCATAGATTATTCTTAATCTAATTCCGTTTCCTAGCATACCCAGAAGTATAGGCAAATTACAAGGAAACTTTGACTGGCTAGCCTTAAGCTCAACAATCTTGGTTCCTAAAATTTAAAGTTTACTACAGAAATCTTGAAGTTGTCTTACTTTTGGCTCTAAGTCTTTTTTTTATTCCTATTTTCATTGCTTTATCAGATTGATGATAATTCTGTAAATGGTTATTTCAACGTATGTACTCATGAAGATTTTTAAAGAAATTAGTATCTTAAGTTGAGTACTATTTATTAATTGTTGGCTTGAAAAATGTTTACAAGTGAAATTGTTTAAAAATGAAAACCTGTAAAATGTTTACAAATGAAATCTAAACATAATAAAAAAAGAGAAGTCTATAAATACTGAATAGTTTTTAAATTGCAATTTAAATAATTCTGATTATTTTATTAATTAGAGATATATTTGAAATAGTCCAATTAAAGTCATTCTTTTTTGTAAAAAGGATGATACTTTTCTTTTCACGGTAAGCTTTTCAAACCTTTACAAAGCACTGAAAGTCATGGTGATATTTGTCTGAATGGATGACCACTTCAAAATTTAAAAATTTACAAATAAGTACATTGAGATTTTTAGTAGTCGAACTTATTTGTAAACAGTTTGGTTTTCTTAAGAGGTTTCACTTCCTAGAACCGCCAGATTAAGAAAGCAGAAATTTAAGTGAATGTCTAGTCGTTAACATTTGTTTAAGTAGTAGGTGTTACGTTTTGCATTATCCAAAATATGGTTAAGATTGTAGTAGCTGATTAAATATGTTCTACAACTCGCTGTAGTCGATCCGTTCAAGGGAATTCTCATCTAACTAAGGGATTCGTTGTAAAGCAAGAAAAATGTAATCTTGATCTTAAGAATTTTAAAGTCATCTATCGTCGGGTGGAAATAAAATGAAGAAATAAGATTTAATCAATTAGAAGCTATTTAATATACTATGTATCACATTTTTGAAATCTGCAGTAAGCAAAACAAAGGTTGCTTGTATTGTCCATCAAGCAAATTGGCTTAGAAATAACCGGCAAAATTCCATGGTTTATTTTTAAAAATGAATTGTTAAAAATTCAGTGTAAGTGTTTTGTTCGATGAATAAATTTGATTCAACTTACTTAGAGACTGAAAGTGTGACAGAACTTACTTTCATTTTGATATAACAAAGAAAAAAACTAATCTATTTCTTCTTTCCGTATAAAATCAGAACATTCTATCATACATACCATCAGTGTCATACAGAAGCCTACATTAATGTAACAGTGTTAAGATATCGCAACAACTTTCGAAGTTATAACGATATGTTACTTGTCACATTGGTGCCTAATCTTATATTCTACTGCAATTACCAAACATTTTGCGAAATGAACTTCGATGTCGAATAAGAAAATTCACAAAAATGCTCTCCATTTCCAACAACTTAATTTAATCAGGATATTTATTCATTTTAATTTTATAGTTACATTTTACTTTTCGTATTTTTAGTAGCAATACTGTAAAAATACGTTCATCACATTTGAAAAATAACTACAACCTCATCTTTTGGACGATATTTATCAAGTAGGAGAAAATTCTTGTCGAGTTATTAGTAGCATTGTTCGCATTTTTCCTTAAGTGCTGGGCTGCATCTAATTAATTGTATTCTGTATAGAGCCTCAGTAAAGGCTAATCGATTATTTAATGAGAAACTCTTAGACCTCGATAGAAAGTTGATACCACCAAATGCACAACATGAGTTATTTTCATAAATATTCAGCCGTTCAAGCAAGGCCACGTAGGTCCCAAGATTTCTTCTTATGTGGCTTGTTGTACTGGATTAATTTGTCATAACAAGTTGCAAAGTGATGCAAAAAACATTTTCCTTTAAACCCGGGAACCAGTGTTTCACATGTGGAAATCAGCCTGCAATTCTTATGGAACTTAATTTCCTCGATCTTAATCTCCTCTGCACCCTTGTATCACACGTGATACAAAGGTTTCATAATTTGTTATGAGGCTGAACAGGAAAAACAAATTTGAGACCGGTTGCATCACATGTGAAATAAACACACACAAAGCGAAATACCTCATATAATTCTCTCCTTTAGTTAAAAAAGACATGGCAGTATGTCTATGATAGCGATTTCTAGTAGCATCTCTGAATCAAAACAAGATGTGTGCACGTCATCGAAGTGAGCATTTTTTTCTTTGTATATACACACATATTAAACTATTTTTAAAATATACTTTTTCTATGTATATGTACACTATAATAGTTAACAGCAATAAAAGGAAGACATTTTTTGTAAAATATTAAAGCATAATGACTTGTGAAATTTGATTATATCGTTTGTGATACAATGGGACCCAATCTCACTTATGAACATACTTTTTAAGTCAATCTAGTTTTAATCTTTAGTTATATTCGGAAGAGGGCATTTGAAGATTTTTTTTTAATGAGAACATTTCGAAACCCAGTTAACCACACAATGCAATACAGGTGGCCTTATAACTCCAACAACAGAAGGGAGGGGATCACGACTCAAACATCCATGCCTTCTCCGGGATACGAATTCAGTGCCTACGGACCGCAGTCAGCATCATTCAACACTCGACCGGATAGGCGGCAATTTGAAGATTGATAGAAGTATTTTTGGGGATTTTAATCTTTAATTAAGGTGTTTGCTTTTCATTTTTACCATTTTTTTTCTGAAAATGTTTTTATTTAATAAGTATTTTTAATAGAATATTTGACACCAGATGAAATTTTAAAGCTGATAAATCGCGATTCTGATTTGAGTTCTGTTTGAGGAATGAGAAGTTCTCTGCCTTTACAACTGAACAATATACAGACGGCAAGGATTTCTACCCTTTACAACTACTAGAAATGGTTTCAAAGCATTTTACGAAAACTAAAATGTTGTTGTAATGGTACTAAATATGTAGCTAAAATGTCAATAAAGCTAAATGTTGAATTTACGAATTGTGTGAGTGAGTGAATAATAACGTCCCACTCTTCAGCTACACGAGGGATTTTGGTGACAGTCCGCATAATTTTGAACCATGGTCAAGTGACGCGAACGACACCTGAGCTGGCACCCCCTCTCCTAACTACCACACCAACGGGAGGACGTTTGAGCTCTCGACAGATATTACGTGCATCGTTCCCCTACAGGACGGGTCTTTAGTGGTACTGGGATCGAACTCATGACATGCTAGCCACGTTCCGATGCCTAGACCACTCGGCTACCGCGGCCATATGTATTGTGTGATTTAAAAATAAGATTAAATTATTTTCTACAATCTTGTTTAATACTGAAAAAAATTCTGATTTTAGTGTCTTGTTCCTGATGTATCAAGTGTGATATATCCCCCCCCCCCAATTCTATAAATTAAAAAAAATTGCACTTTTTTACATCAGTGATCAAAGCAACTAATTAAGTACGTGTTACAAAATGTCAAGCTTCTATTTTTGTCTCGGGTCTGAGGAGGTTTGTTCGCAATTTTGTGCGATCTGAAACTACTTGCTGAATCACTCCTATTGCGATTGCAAGAATGTTTCCTCCTGTTAAATCTATCTTCAATAAACTTGCCCTACGTTTGATGCCTTCGACATCAAAATCAGTGTTCTTAAGCATTTGAAACAAATCACTACAATTTCGCTCACACAAAGCAGCCTCACCATATCCTTCTACAAGTTATCGGCTCCTAAGTTCTCAATTTCTTCAAATTTAAAGGAAATTACTTACACAAATCATAGTTATTGATAAACCTCGATATTTTCGAAAGAAACATTAATGCTGTATGCTAATAATTGAATTTTATGGTGTTGTCAATTATACAGCCTTACGATATAATGTATTATATCTGTACATTTCAAACGTACTTACTGATGATGACTTATTTTGTCCAACGGTGGATACTTGATTGTAATCCTTACAATTATGTTTTCTATGTTTTAAAACATCTTAATTTCCTATTTTCCACCTGAATTCATATGGAAAAATATTTTTTAAAATTAAAGATATTATTTTGAGTAAAATAGCAATGATTACGGTCCGTGTACACTGATTGATCTGTAGGTTTCTGACAATGAAACCGACTGTATCTAAATACATTTAAGACGCCTTTGTTGTTTGTCTGTTCCCTTATAACTCAAGATCCAGACAACTCAATAACGTGAAATTTGGTACACGTACACAAACTTACATGTGGAAGGTTCTTAATTAGGTTTCGTTTCATCCCAGCCTCACTCTGGCCTCCTCCAGCCAAAAGTAGTGGTCCATGTGCCTGTTCTGAGCCATGTAATAATGAACAAAAAAGGAAAAAAAGGAAATCATGCAAGTTAGTCATTGAGATTGATTTTGAATGTTTTTGTGGTGATGATGAGATGATGAGGATGTAATTAAATGCGATGGTCATACATGTGTAGGGTGGGAAAGGGGGTGGTAGGTCCCCCTCCTCCCTTCAGACCCATGTTTGTAGGATGGGCATCTCCAGTAGTCATCCTACATGGGGAAGGTTCTTAAGCAGATTTCATTCCATCCCAACCTTACTTTGGTTTCCTTCAGCCTTTGTGAGGAAAGAGAAAGACATGGCTGTAGCTGTTGCCTCCTCTGGCATAGCAGCACGTCTGCTTGCTGGTGGTCGAACAGTAAATTTGGCCTTCAACTTGCCACTGGACTTGGCCAGATCAGACAGTGCCACTTGCAATAATTCCAAAGGCACAGGATTTGGATATGTTCTCAAAACCTGCAAGCTAATTGTCTGGAATGAGGCTACATGAGTCACAGAAATGGTTTCCATGATCTTGACAAGATATTACAGAATTTGCGAGGCAGCTGTGCAATAATAGGTGGAGCAGCTGCTGTGCTTGCTAGTGATTTTCAACAATCACTTCCCATTGTCACACGTGGCACACCAGCACATCAGATGAATGCCTGTTTGAAAAATTCTTATCTATGGCACAAGTCGATAAATTCAGTCTAACTATAAACATGCGGTCACAGATTCAAGGTGATTTGTCTACAGGACAATTTGCAAACAAGTTTCTCCAGATTAGAGATGGTAAAGTTTCTGAAGATACTTCAAAAGTCCTCATCATTATGACATGTGGTCAAATTGTCAAATCTCCTGGCGAACTTCTGTCCAAGGTGTATCCAAACATTCAGCAAAACTTCAAGGATGAGAATTTTCTTTCTCACAGATCAATTCTGGCAAGTAGAAATGATGTGGTTGAGAAGCTCAATGTCACCATTCAGAAGCAGCTTCCAGGGCAAGAATAGGCCTACAAGTCCATAGACTGCATCCTTAATGATGATGGAGCAGTACAATATCCCATTGAGTACTTGAATTCCATCCAGACTCCTGATTTGCCAGCCACAACTCAATTCTGAAAGTTGGTGCTCCAATAATGATGATCCGAAATATTTATGCACCCTGGTTGTGCAATGTCACAAGATTAATTGTGAAAAAGCTGATACAACATGTCATTCAAGCCCTATTACTCACAGGATGTGTTAAGGTTAAGGATGTATTCATCCCAAGAATACCTATCATTCTCTCAGACAACACCATACAATTCAAGAGAATGCAGTTCCTTTTGAAACTATTTTTTTGCCGTGGCAATCAATAAGTCACGCAATATGTAGAGTGTAGACAGAAGAGAGAGAGAGAGAAAACCCTAAATTTTTAGCACTTTGTACTGTACTGAAAAGATCTAACCCTAAATAGAGAAATTATTTAGAATAAAAAATAAATTAATTAAATTGCTTTAAATTGAAAATTCAAGTTATTTAATTTATACTTTGGAAGTAACAGAAATTCTTTAAGAAAAACAAAGAGAAATTATTTAATATAGCTATGTTAGAGTAAAACTCATTTTAAAAATCCTCTTAACTTTCAAGGAATTTAGCTTAAAAATTTATCGCATTTGCGCATTCTTTAAAAATGAGATTTCGTATTCGAAGCCGCAATCGATTCCTAAGCCAAATTCTCAATGAACTTTTTGTGAAAAAATGAAAAATAGCATTAAATTGTTTTTCGATATCCGATGTTTACGAAGTTAAAAAAATAAATAAAAAGAACTAATATTAAGTAAATAATTTATTTATTTTAGTGGAACTAAAAGCTTTTGAATACATGCATCAATTTGTAATTGCTCTGTCAGAGTATCGTGTTCAATTTTCCCCAAATTTCCCCATTCGGCCTTTAATTCTAAGCCGCACTCGATTTTCTGTAGCATTATCACTGACAAAAAAAATTGCGGTTTAGATTCGAATAAATACGATACTAATGAACTTGCATACCCAATTGATAAATGGAAAAAAATATATAGAAAAGTTGTAATTAGCTGCAAAAAATAGTAGATTTAGAGTACGAGTAAAATATTAAATGTTAACTTCTTACTATTTTTGGAACCTTTAAAAAAAGAATACGGATTAGCAAGTTGAGTATCATCTAGCAGGCTAACAAATCTACCCATCATTATAGTTTTATTCAGAAAATATCTTTATTCAGATGATTATAATTTGGAAAAAAAATACTTGCTAAACAATGACTGAAAAAATGTCATTCAACAAATTTCCTCTCTCAAGCTAGTTGTTAAAACAAGATTTTGATTTCAAAACAAATTTCTTAACAGCACAAGATTGATCTTAAGTAAAACCTTTTTGGGTTGCTCTTGGGATTGCTGGTATAGACTTGCAGACACCATGCTTTTCTCATGGGTAGTTGTATGTGGCCTGCTCCATTGTGGGCAAAGAGAAAAATATTTTTATACACACTCCAAATGGTACTGCCAAAATGTTGTCTATCACATTAATTTAAGATAAATGTACCCTTTTATTGCATGCAAAAGAACAGTTTTGTACGCTTCTACAGAAAACCTCATTTTAAACCCGGGCAAAACCGGGTACTTGCAGCTAGTATGAAAATAAGAGTTTTCGTTTATCTTAATTAATTTGTTGTTTTTTTTAGTGTAAAAGTTTGTAAACCTTTTTCTTACGCAATCTAGTGGGTAGAAATCCTGGTAACTGGGTTGGTAAGTTGGCAAATGTAACAATTGGTTTTTATGCCGATTATCAACTAAATTTAATACAAATTCCTCCATTAGAGCAATTTGGAAAAATTTCTACTTTTCGAGTCCTATAAGAAGTATTTTATTTTTATTTCAGACAGAGAACTGACCTAAGCATTCGCTTCATATATACTTAAAGCTATAAGTCTATTAAAATTAAATTACAAAAATTTCTTTTTTTTACACAGTCTTTTTTACATAATTTTGAAATAACACGGTACATGAATTTAAAGAATATTTTTACACACATTTTTTTCGTTCTTACACGAATTCTACAAAACTTAAGGATTCGTGCCCTTTTAATGTGAACACTTGGATTGAGTTTATGACAGTTTTTATATTCCAATAATGAAGTCGATAAAGACTAAATTGAAGTTCAGTTAATAACAGCTGATCCAATTCGCTATGGCTTGAATTTTTTTGCAAATATGAAAGAACATTTTCTTCCTCATGATCCTGACATAGATTGTTCATTAAAATTTAAACGTAATGATAAGTTTTGTGTAGAAGAATATCTAGAATTATGTAAGCAACATTGAAAAATAATGATAAAAATAAAAATAAAAAAACTGCCGTTAAAAGCAGACTTTGTAATGAAAAAAACCCAACTCATGCCGTTATAATGAAAGAAATTCTTCATTTGAACCGAAGTTGACAGAGTAGGATGAGACATATCTGTGACACATATCCTGATGATAGCATTGCAGTATAAATGAGAAGTGCAATCATTCGCCTTATTTGGTCGTTCGAGGCCTGGACTGAAGTTCCGTCGATTGCTGGTTCGAATCCGAGCCAATGCGTTTTTATTCAAAGACCGGAGGTTTAATTTTAAAGTATTGTTTATTATTTCTCTTTAATCTGGCTGATTATCGAAATTTCTTTAGTGTATGTAAATTAGATGCAGCGGGCGCCAACGCGAGAGCACGCATACCTAGTTATTTCTCGAATTTTATTCTAGAGTTATATAAGCGGAATACCTTCAGTTGAAAGGAATTCTCTCTGTTCTAAATAATGCATGTTAAATCTAACAACCATCTATTTATTTCTATCTCCGTGACAGTATTTTTGATGTGGTTTGCAACAAACGAGCTTAAACGAGAACTTCTTAATGTTTACCGCACTTACCTCCTGGAAGAAACGAATTTTTAGACAAGATCCAATGCATTCCAGTTTTGAATACTTTTTTGAAATAATTATAATAATATTAAGAAAATAGAAATAAAGATTTTTTGTGATACATTAAAAAGAAACTGATTGTGTTAGCTTTGAATGCTATAGCGTTTATGTTCCCGATATAATTCATTTCGTGTTAAGCTGCAAAAGTCTGTACAAGGTTTGTGATTGTACACTGAATCAGGCCTTTATACTACAACTGGTCACTGCCTCCACAATTACAGAAGCATGACTTCTCGTCTAACGTGGGATTAAAAAAGGATGAAAGTTTAATGTTGGAATTTTTTCGCCCTGTCCAAAGGAAAATACTTTTTTATAGCTCTAAACTATGATAGAAGACTGAATGTAGCTACGTAGAAGAATGCATGTAGCTATGATACGCTATCTGGCCAAAAGTTTACGGACACCCAGTGTATGGATTTAGAGAAGCTTGAGGCACATATAAATATGATGTTGGTCCCCTTTTTGTATGGATGACAGCCTGCACACGTTTCAGAAAGACTTTCGAAAATTTTTGATAAGTGACCATAGAATTGCTTCCAGGCATCCATCAAAGCTGAAGTGAGTGTTTGCAGTGAGGATGGTCGATTTTTGCTGGCTACGTTATCTGTACTCTAATTCGTCCCAAAGGTGTGCTATGGATTCAGATCAGGGCTCTGAGAAAGCCAGTCCAGTTTTTGAACACCCATTTCGTCAAACCACGTCTGTGCAAGCTCGATGTGTGAATGGAGCAGTTATCCTCCTGGAAGAGAAATGGCCATTCCCGAAATATTGCCATAGAGTTCGGAGTGCAACATTGATCAGAATGTCCACATACATCTCCAAGTTCATGTTTCCAATCACAGGAACTAACGGACCAGGCCAAACACGAGAAACACCCCACTCCATTATGCTTCCACACCCAAACTTAACAGTCGGCACAATGCAGCCACTAAAGTAACGTTCGCCGGGCATCCACCAATCCAGACCCTTCCATCCGACTGCCAGACTTAAGCGATATTCATCACTCCAAAGAACAGTTTTCCACATGTCCACAGTCCAATGACGGTGAGCTCTACACATTGCAATCGATGCTTCGCATTCTGTGGAATGATGTTTGGCTTGTGAGCGGCTTCACGACCATGGAATCCAAGTTTTTTAACTCTCGACAGACAGTCCAGCTGCTAACACTAATTCCTGATGAACTTTGGAACTCCTGAGAAATTTCACCACCGACGACTTGCGATTTTGTTTCATTATTATTTTCAGAGTTCTGCGGCTGCGTTCACCAAGTGTTTTCGGCCTACCGGTTCGTTTTTCTGCCATTTCACTCTGCATCGATTTCCACTTCACAATTACATCACTCACAGTAGATTTCGGCTTCTGTAGAATGTACGCAATCTTACAACTGATTTCCAAAAAAGTGCATCTCATTATACTGCCACGATCAAACTCACTAAGCAATTTGATTTACTCATTGCCTCACAAATGCATAAATACAATCTGACAAACCACTACCAACACTTTTATAGATTTCAATTACGTATCAAATTGCGTCACTCACCAGAACCACTTTTTAAGAGGTGTCCGATACTTTTGGACAGATAGTGTAGAATACTGTCTGACGGTGCGGTTCATTCAATCGAATTTTCACATCAGGCATTTACTCCTCGATATTCTCAGACAGACTCAAATATACTTAGCGCGAATTTCAGATAAGTTAACTTTGTAATATAAATGGTTATGCACTTCCATTTAAAATAATCTCTATACTCTGCTATACTCTATAGACTTATGAAGTTGTATAATATTGCAACGCTGAGTTTAAATTTGTATGATAATTAAACTGTGTATAGTGTGTTGACTTAAAATTATTTTTTCTTGAATATTTTGATCATTCACACACATATATATCTCAATTCGAGCGAGCTTTTTAAATCAAATATGCTTATCAATTGCTCTATTTATCTATTGTTGTTGTGTCTTCCCGCAGGGAAGAAATGAAAGTTGACATTGCCTATGAGACACACAGGTTGGATCTTAACGATAGATGGCGCCACCACCTATCTCCACCTCCACAATTTTGGCATGGAACTGAATGGGAAGAAATATTCTCCAGCCCCTGCACTCGTGTTTTTGCTGCGACCGCCCACAAGACTTTCGGACCCATTGATTTAACGAGCACGTACTCCGTCTATACTCGGTGGTATTTAGTGGAGCCCAGGCCCGCTGGTCTGGAGTCCGATGCTCTAACCACTAGGCTACCCACGGCCCTTCTATTTATCTATAAGGACTTTAAATGGAGCATGGTGTATATTTATTTATATATTTATATAGTAATATAAATTCTGAAAAAACTGCTTTAACTACACATATATTACCTCCAAAATAATTTCGTTACCTATTTATAGTTCCTATAACCCATTCCGTTTCTCTTTAAAAAATAACTGCTGTTTTCGTCCGAATTTGCTTAGTGATTGATGGCTGCTTAATGTGATAATCTGAATTTATTCATAACAATATTGTGACAGATATATATAAAATTTTAAATAGAGAGTGAAATGACAAGAAAATTGACAAACTCCTTTGAGCCACACCACGTCAACCTGATCTTTTTCAATCTGTAGATCAGAGTTAGGCTACCTACGGCACATGTGCCACCTGTGGCCCGCGATATAATTCTTAAACTCTGTACTACACTTTTGAAAATTTTTGCGTGGATGGAAGTTAATAATTTGTGACAGTACATATTTTACAAACATCTTCATAATTTGGTTATTTACGAAATTATGAAAAATATTAATGATAACACTAAAGCAAAATTTATAGCTATTTTAGAATTATTGAATGCCCCTGTTGGAAAGAATTGATTTTTAAAGAAAGAAAATAGCATGTACACTTCTTTCCGATTTAGTTCAACATATCTTAATAAATAATCTTTCCTCATATGAAAAATGTTTTGATTCCGGAATTGAAATGTGTAGCGAACTGAATGCTCAGATTCATTTCAAATATAAAGTAACAAATAAAACCCCTAATTTTGGTACATGAAAGTAGAGCAGTAATAGCAGTATGCCCGTTAAAGTTTTTTTTAAAATCTTTTTATTTAACTAATGCAGGGAAAAACTTATATTTTCAGTTTCTATTTCTTATTTGAACAAATATGTTTAAAATACATAAAGATGTAGAATTTAAATTTTTAAAACTTTTTGAAAAATGGTTATATTTTATAATGACTATTTTTGTATTAAGGAACATATTTAAGCAATGCGTCTGTGAGTGAATATTACCCCATCGCACTGTTCAACTGCACAAAGACTTTTGGCGACGGAGCTCGTAATTTGAAACATGGTCAAGTGACGAGGGCGACAACTGAGCTACTAACTACCACGCAACACTTACTGGAGGACGTCTGAGCTCTCGACAGATTTAACGTGCATCTTTCCCCTGCACGGGTGGTCTTCAGCGTTACTACGCTCGAACTCATAACATGCCTGCCACGAGTCCGTAACCTTGACCACTAGTCTAACATGGCCACCCAATATATAAACGATGCCAAATTAATATGTTTTAAAACTGTAAATCAATGTTATTGATCTCGGTTCTCCAACTTTGCGTGCAATGTTGCGGATATCGAATTTTCCATAATTATCTGATGCTTGGAACGCTGAATCATATTGGTAAAGGTTGACGCTAAAGGTTGCTAAAGGACGCCACAGCTAAAAGGTTGACGAGCCTTACTCTAGTGAGCTGTGCAAATTTCAGAGCATTCGATACTCTAAAAATGATCATAATTTAATTTTTTTTATTTAGTCATTTTCTTTCAATTCTGATTTTTCGATTCTTAATCTAGATTATGTAAAGAAAGAAATTGGGAAAAAAGGGCTCAAATTTTCAAAATGCGAAATGGGAAATTAAACAGTAAAAACTATAATATGTGTAATAAGTATGAAGCTAAAAGTAAATAAAAAAAGAATAGAACAATTGAAGGTAAGAAATGTGTGTGTTGCCCCCCCCCCCATTTAAGTTTTTTTTAAATTATTCGAATAGAAAAAATTTTAATCCTCATAGGGGTTTTTCAAGTAATCTACTTATTTCAATTACTGATATCAATGAAACACTTAATTTATTTAATGAAATGGATTCAATTAAATATATTTAAAGTATATTCATATAGGGTGCATGTAATAATTTTAAATTGTAAAATTACTCATAAGTATAGAAAATCAGATTGTTTGTAAATTAAACACAATAACACAAGTAAAACCACTTATAATTATGAAATTGTACAAATAAATGCATAGATTATTTTGTGAATGTGTATATAAATATCTCATCTGCATAAGTCGGTTTCTTTGAAGGTTTCTGATAACGAAACCTGTTTTTCGTCAATATAAGTTTTTTTTTTTTTTTTTACCTTTCATCAATTAGCGTACCTTTTTAGTGTAAAGGTTGTAAATATTTTCTCTTTTACACGATCGAGTGTGTAGGATCGTGTAAACTGGTTAATAAGGCGCAAAATGCCCTATTAGCATTTATGCTGACAATGAATTATGTTTAATACCGATTCCGCTAAAGGTCGTCGAGAGGTACGTTGAATGCAAGTCAAATTTGTAAAGGTCTTAGATGTTCAAATTAATTTGTTAAGCAGGTTAAATGATCGTGAAAGTGACCATTCGTTAAAGACGGCCTTAATAAATCTTTAAAAAAAATGCATTATATTATATATATATATATTATATATATATATATAATCACATTTTCTCTACAAGAGAGAAGAGATTAACATGATTAATACTTAAAAGAATAACAATTGCTAGGTAACAAGACAACAGAATTTAAAAGGAGATATGAAAAATTGAAATAACATAGCAAAATATAAAAGAATGGATGCTTCAGTATTATCAACATTGCTGACTTAGACAGCTTATATACAAAAAAAATGTCCTTAAAAAAATTTCCTCTGTATAAAGTGGAGTTGAACATGTTTTTGGCAAGCCAACCTTCCCCCTTCTGTTAATAATACCTAGCAAATACCAATCGAAATAATGGATAGGAATTCTAAACCATTATGAGAAAAGGTAACTTACCTAAAAATTGCATACTGAAATGCAGACCCGTCTAAATCTGAGTACAATAAACAAGTTATTGCCAGATTCTGGACCCAAATACAATTTCAAGCAATGGCTGAAAAATAGCACTTAGCAAAAGTATGAAAAGATAAAATAATAAAATAAGAATTGTAAACATACTACCATGAACTTAGAGACTCTTAATATGATTTAAAAGTTATAATAAATTTAAAAAACTATGAAATTTAACTTACTATTTAGAATTTCTTTATCTAAATATCTATAATAAAATTAATTGTGTAGTTTTGAATTAACAGTACTTAGTAAATGTTTATATTTTTTTTTATTTTTCTGATTTATAAGAAACTAGAATTTATTGCGTAGTTGTAATTAAGAGCAATATTTCTGAATATAGATACATGCACATTACTCTCCCAACGTGTATTTTTATAATATTGAAATTAAAGTCTTCTCGTTTATCATAAATATTAGTAACTATTTTATTATCTTTAATTTAATTTCTATATCAAAAAATTTGCTTCATAACTGTTATATTTGTCTGTATTAAATTAAGATATTGTGGATAAAAATAATATAGTTTTAAGTTGTCTCGCTTGCCAAAAATGATTATATCATCAATATAACGAAAACAGTAAAATTCTAAGTTGTCTGTGAAACTGTTTTCAAAATAGTGTAAATATAAATTGGCTAGCTGGGCCACTTTGTGACGACCTTAATCTGTTGATAAAAAATAATTACATTATGATTAACATAATTATCTTTTAGAACTAACCTTAGTAGAGAACCAAATCTATCATATTTGACATTTTTAAACAAATTATCTTTATGTAAATTTACTAGTGTTTTTCATATCATCATATTAATTGATTTAAAAAGATCTCAAAATCTAAACTAAAAACTGGAAATATATTTTATCTTTAATTTGTGCAATAATATATATATATAGTGTCGTAAAATGAACAAAATACACAGTATAGTAATATATATATATATAATGCATTAGGAGAGTAATGTGCATGTATCTATATTCAAAAAATATTGTTCTTAATTACACACTACGCAATAAATTTCTAGTTTCAAATAAATCAGAAAAAAATAAAAACTATAAACATTTTACTAAATACTGTTTAATTCAAA
>BMAO01006098.1:0-22214 GCA_019973975.1 Trichonephila clavata | reverse complement strand
GGGGGGATCCGGACCCCTAGGACCCCCCCCCCCCTTATGTGCACCACTGTATACAGTCGACTCTCGCTAATTCAAACTTTTGATAATACGAACATCTCGCTGATTCGAAATATATGCTCAGCCCCTAGAAAAACTCTTGTATTTCGAAAATACGTTTTAGTATACTCAATATTTCGAAGTAAAATCTGTGGCTGGTCAGAATACAATACGCGATAGTTCAAAGTGATCTTATAAAAATCTCGATAATTCAAACACTCACTATCATGGAGAGGCCTGTAACAAACAGGTTGAAGCTTACATGTTTTTTGTTGTTGTCTCTGCTTGTCTACCCTGTAACGTAGCCCCTTTGATGACTACCGGAGTTAACTCCTATAACTCTGACAGAAGCTAAAGTGTGTCACTATACAAACTACACAACTTTTCCTTCAAAATCATGTTGATGCGGGCGTTTTTTCAAGTTTTATTTATTCTAGAAAAGTCTATTGACAGTTAGATTGAATGCCATAAAACAAAACAATAAAAAGATAACAGATTTTTCGTCAAAACAAATTAATTATGTACTCTCTTTTAATAGTTGCTTTTTATATATAAATGTATTCTTTTAATCCAGGAGACTTTTAATTTCAGTATAATATTTATACTGTATAATATGTACTTTTTAAAATACCTTAAAATAATTTTATACATATGTACAATAGCTGCTTTATTACATAATTTCAAATTTAAATGTGTTAGAAAAAAATTTCTCTTCGTGATTTTGGAAGTTTTTTCCTACTTTCTTGATAATTTGAATTCTTGATAATTCAAAGTTTTTCATTGGTTCCTTCAACTTCGAATTATCGAGAGTCGACTGTATATATATATATATCCGTATTTAAATTCTTTTCGATTATGTGAAGAAGATTTACTCACTTGAGTATTCTAAACCATTTCTACTGTCTATTTTGAATAATCGTGGTGTTTTTCAAACAAGAGAGAGAGATAAAAATACGCATTGAAAAGAGATTGTTGAATCGACAGTCATATCCATCCTACAGAAATGAAAAAAAAAAAGAAAATCACAGGAAAAAATAAAATCATTGCCTTTTACTATGCGCTTGAACTTTATTTCTGTTTGATTCATTGGCATACCGGTCTGTGTTCCACAAGCTCTACGTGTTTCTGGAAATCTAATCTCTAATACAGAACTCATTTAGTTAACTTTTCACTTTACAGAAATCTAGCTTCGTGAGATAAATATTGATTCGATAAAATATCTTAAATAATCAGGCCTATCTGTTGTTTAAAATTAAACTCCAAGAAGTGGGATTGTTTTAAGAACGCAGCAATCGCTCTGCCTGTCTATCGCTGGATATAAATGCATTTATTCAAATGCATCTGAATCGGGTTTTCGTAAATCAACAAAACTATTTTTTGTCCCTTTCCTGATAAAAATGGCTGTTTTACTGCAAATGCAATTTGTAGAATCTCCGATCACATCATATCAGAGAAATTGTTTTGACTTTTATTATTTTGCATAATTATGTGATTTCTGTTAAATGTTTTTGAAAACTAGTTTAGAAGATATATTTCACTCGTCTTTTTTTGGAAAACAAACTCTTACCTGCTTATAATTTCAATTTTCGATTTCTAAGAAGATTCTTACACTCAAATAGTATATTATAGTTAACAAATAAATAAAAGAAACTACTGTTGAGAAATTGATTATTTAGGAAATGTGTGTTCTTGGAAGAAAGAGGTCCCCCCCCCTCCTGTTCTAACTATTTAGAAATTGAATTAAAGAAACAAATTTATGCTTAGATCCATTAAATCTAATTAATTAAACTAATAAATAAAAAAAACACCTTAAACTTCTATAAAAAAAATCTCAGTCAAGTATTTTTTCTTTTTCTTTATATTTTAATATATATAAATAAATTTTAAAAAAAAACGTAAACTCTAAAACTATTTCAAAAGGACCATGATGAAAAGAAGTGTTCATTTAAGTGAATGCATGTTTTGCAATGAAGAAAAAAGTAAAACAGTGTATTTTACTGTAATAACTTTATAATGCTATGTTGATGATAGACAGTAGCGCACACAAGAATTTTTCAAGGGGGGGGGGGTCCAGGGTCGAAAGTCCACTATTCTCTATCATGCTCCAATACGCCACCCAACATATTCTTTTGATTTCGTCGATATTCGGTAACAAAAAACAGTAAAAAGTTAATAATTGAATGAATAATTAGCATTATAGTAAAATTAATCATTAATAACATATACTTAATTAAATTTTATGTACTATATACATAGGATTATAGTCATTCGAAAAAATCAAGGGCTTTTGGGGGGGGGTTGGACCCCCGGGACTTCCCCCTTGTGTGTGCCACTGATGATAGATTTTACGATGGATCCAAGGTGCGTTTTAAAATGAAATAATTTACATATTTCACACGTAACATAATAGTTTTGCGTTTTGGTCCATTGACTTTTTCTTGTTATAATAGGCGTCTCATATTATTAATTCTAATATTCAGAATTTCACCCTGATTTTTGCGATATTTAATACTATACCATCACATTCTTGTTTTATAATTATATGTATAAAACACATTAAAAACTAAAGTATTTAGCCCTTAAAGGCATATTGTTGCCAATTGTCTACATTCCAGCTCCACTTAATTTTATTCAAAAACTTTGAGTGTGTTTCCGAACTCAAGTTGATAACCACGGACAATAAATCATTTGCGAAAGAAAAAACTTGATAAAATTTCAGTGTGTTACTTGGAGAGACATTTTCTATTTTCGAGTTTTCTATAAAATAGAAAACAAATTACTTTTCATTTGTCGTAAGGTAAGCTATCAATGTTTGATGTTGCATTTGAAAATTTTATTGGATAGATGTCAGATTTTTGGGAAATACTGTATGTTGCCAAAAGTTTACATACAACTCTTTTCAAAATAAATACTCAATATTAATACCTGGATTTTTTTTATTTAATTCATTTTTTACGGAACCTATGACTACATTCCGATAATTCAAAAGAAGAACCATACATTTAAAAGTTAAAATGTTTTTCATGTGTTTAAAGCTTCGGTGAATTTAGGGACTCTTAAAAATTCCAGTCCGGTTAAAATAAGAACTCCTGAGCCAGTTTTCGGGTACACTTTGCATACTTACGCGTCCGTCCATCGAGGAAAAAATATTGATTCGAAGAGATGGCTAAATTGTTTAACTTATCAGTCTGAAAGCGAAATAAAAAAAAAGAAAGAGGATAGAAAGAAAAAGAATAGACGTATGCAGTAGCTAATGCGAGAAGAGAAAGAAAGAGCGAAAAAATAAGAAAAAAACCCTAAGGGTAATTATGTTGTAGCACCGCCAGAAAGAGCGTATATAGTGGGGTGGGAAGGGTGGGGTAGAACTGCTACTGGGGAAGCAACCACCCCCGGTCGCTATTAACCAGGAATGCTCAGCAACTTGGCTGAGCGGTCGATGGACTAACATCTAGTGCCAGGGGCAACCTGTCTGCCCGTCTGGACTGCCGAAGTTCACATTGCATCAGGCCTGTGTACATTGTCTATTAGTGAAAAGACTTCGGGAAATCACGGGATGCGCTGGATCGAGATAGACCACGAATTAGGAGATGGTTTTCGTAGGGTTGTGGTATCCTTGTAAATACAAGACAAAGGTAGTTGAGATTTTTTCCCCCTACGAACAGATTCATTCCGCTATTTTGTCCTTGTAGATGCTACGTGAAGGTAGCCGCTATTTTTAATGTTTCAGAAGTGGATTTTTTGGCTGTGTTATCCTCAGAGGTTCTGGATACATGTGATTGATATTTCCTAAAACTGATAAGTGGAATCATAAAGTTATATTATCAACTTAGTAGAGATAGGCATTACTTGGAATTTAAAAAAAATATCATGAGCACTTTTATAAGGCAATGTTATTCTTCTAAGTCAGAAGTGGATTAGGCATTTAGACTTCGGGAAATCATGGGGATGCGCTGGATGCGAGATAGACCACAAATCAGAGATGGTCTTCGTAGGGTTGTGGTATCCTTGTAAGACAATGACAAGACAATGGAAGTTGAGATTTTTCCCGCCACGAATGGATTCATCCCGCTATTTTGTCCTGTAGATGCTACGTGAAGGTAGCCGCTATTTTTAAAATTTCAACATGGATTGTTTTGGCTGTGCTATCTTCAGAGTTTCTGGATACATATGATTAGATTTCTTAAAACTGATAAGTGGATTCATAAAGTTATATTATCATCTTAGTAGAGATAGGAATTACTTGGAATTTTTAAAAATTAGTGTACTTTTATAAGAAAGTGTTATTCTTCTAGTCAGAAGTGGATTCGGCACTTAGACTTCGGGAATCAGGAGGTGGTCTTCGTAGGGTTGTGGTATCCTTGTAAATACAAGACAATGGAAGTTGAGATTTTTCCCCGCCACGAATGGATTCATCCACTATTTTGTCCTTGTAGATGCTACGTAAAGGGTAGCCGCTATTTTTAAAATTTCAGAAGTGGATTTGTTGGCTGTGCTATCCTCAGAGGTTCTGGATACATGGGATTGAGATTTCCTAAAACTGATAGGTGGATTCATAAAGTTATATTATCATCTTAGTAGAGATAGGCATTTCTTGCAATTTTTCAAAATTTAATGAGTGCTTTTATAGGGCCATGCTATTTTCCAAGTACAAGTCAGAAGTAGATTAGGCATTTAAAGTTATTGTTTTATAAATATATTAAAAGATATTTAATCTAACTCTTTCAATTTTTGAAATTTATGTTGAGGGTCATAAGGCCGTGTTATCTTATAGATTTTTTAGCAATGTTTATATAACTATATATATTCTTATAAATACTGGACATAGGCATTAGCTATGTTTATTGAAGTCTTTGGAATATTTTTGCTGCCATGATGTACAAAAATGTGAAATTAATTAAAAACATTAACTTTAAGAATAGTAGGGATTAATTTTTCTCCTTTTTTTTCGTAATAGGAGAATCTTTCTTGTTTATCTTTTATCTTTCCGTGATACATACTTTTCCTAGAGTTTTTCAATTCGGGGCACATAATTTGATTCCTTCTCCTCCTTAAAATATTTATATCGTCTTGGTCTAATTTGAGTTACTTAACTGTCTAGTCGTGTTTCAATTTTGTTGCATTAAAGAAAGAAGCAAGAAATTTCTTCTGGATATGACAGATATGAATATCAAATTGTTTCTTATTGTTGCATTAACTTTTGGATATGCTTTTCCACCGTCTTTATTGAGATTATTACAATCCCAATAGAATTTACAAAAATCGAATTAATGAAATATTTCTTTATAGTTAAGAGACTTTTAAAAATATATATGTCTGTAAAGTATTATAAATATTAAATGTATATGTTGGTAATTCTTTGTTTTATGCGTTTTTTTCTTATATATATATATTTCCCTCCCTTTTACGTCTTTTCATCCGTAATAGTTTAAATTGTTTGGATTGGTAAGATTGCTAAATAAATATATTTTTAATGTATTTCATTTATTCCAACACGTGAATTTTTAAAGGAAAAAAAACAGAAATAAATTTTGATCTACTAAAATTGAGCAAAAAATTATGATATAGTTATCATTTTCACAGCTTTGTTTGACTACAGTCTTTTTGACCTCTGAATTCTAATTTTATTTATTTTTTAGGTATAATTTTGTATTTTACTAAAGAATAGCACCGAAATTCTTTTAAAAAAAGTACATATATGTTATTAATTACTTAACTCAAGTAAATTTTCAATGGATTATGAAGTATAAAAATTTGCTCTTTTAATAACGTAGTCATTAAGGACATTGAATAATTTAATAATGTAATTATTAAGTGCTAAAATTAAATAAAATACAAAATTATTATAATAATTAAATGATGCAGATTCTTCAATTGTAATGTTTCATAATTTTAATCTAATAACTAATAATTATAGTTTTATTAATTTTTAAAAAAATAAGCTATTAAAGTATCAAAAAATGTTTACTTAAGAGATAGGAGTATAATGGTTCATTCTAATAAATTATAAAACAAAAGATAGATGAGAGAAATATAAATGCCAGAGAGAATTTGTAATCAAAGATTTAAGCAATTTGAGTGAAAAATCATACTCTGTTAGTTATAAAAAAATTTCTTTTTTATCAAGATTTTGGCGCTCAAAAAAGGAAAGGGCCTTTATTATATCTTCGCTTAATTCCTTGGGAACTTGCATACAATTTAATTTTTATATCCTTTTAGTAGTACCACAAAATTTAAAAAATAGTTATAAAACCGTAAAATAAAATATGTTAGTTTCTTTATCCAGTTTGTGATTGATTTTTAAAAATATCTTTTTAGCTGTGCCTATGAAAATACTACTTCGATTCACCTTTGAATTTTTGTAAAAGATAAAAATAAAGTTTTCATTTTTTTTTCTCTGAGGATTAAATTTCATGCATGACTTCTCTATTTGAAATTTGTTTCTAACAAATTTTTATACAGATGTATATTCCCAGAAAAACGTGAAAGAACATGTTATTTTATAGTAATTAATAACCGATATTTTCTGATCTGATTCACCCTTTTCTTTGTTTACATGAACATTAAGTAATTCTTTTCCATTATTATTACTTTTATAAATACAA
The DNA here is from genome assembly GCA_019973975.1 of Trichonephila clavata. Lineage (NCBI taxonomy): Eukaryota > Metazoa > Arthropoda > Arachnida > Araneae > Nephilidae > Trichonephila > Trichonephila clavata. The sequence continues at coordinate 15,576 of BMAO01006098.1, read as the reverse complement.
AACTTCACGCATGGTTTCCCTGTTTTAGGGCCGTTTATAAAAAAAAATTTCTTTTCTTTAATATTTAGAGAAAACTTGCATTATACATTATCTTGTAATAAATAATAATTATGATATAAAAATAAAGTACAAAATAGAGACTCCGAAGGAAATTTTCACCCACTATATAACAGGATACATTTGTGGTTTTACGAGGTGCTTTCTTTCTAAACCCGTAATTTAAGATATTTAACTGTGAGATATAATTTTTTTTCTAAGTTAAGGTATTTTTTATATTGATATTTTAGATCCGTTCGACATTGCATTTGATTAAGCATGACCTCTACATAACGCAACTTTGCTTATTTTATAAATTTTGATTCAAATTTATTCTATTATATTTCTCCTTTATTCTAAGAGCTGATGATGATATAGTAATAGTGAATATTCTGAATCAAAATTTTAAAGATAATTTCTTAAAATTCTTTTGGTATTTTTTTTCATTTTTTTAAACTTTAATTTTAAATTTCATTTAGTATCTTATATTACAGTGTATAAACGAATCATTTCAAAAAAATTTTAAACGAACATTTTTGTTTCATTTAAAAATTGCAAGTACCTGAACATATTCCTTACTGATATACTTTTTTATTTAAAATTTTTTTCCTAAATATCCCACAAACATTATCAAGCAATCATTTTTAAAAGTTTTAAATCACTTATTTTTTTTTTTTGTCATAGTAATTTTAAAGTTCACCTCAACAGAGATTTAACCTGTGCCCCCTTCTAAACTTTGTGACGGTAGTGTTGGCGGTGAGCAAATTGTCTAACATCTTATTATTTTTGTTCAAAGTTAAATAAAGAAAGAAAATTCCTTAAAAGCCTAACTGCATATTCTTAAACTGGATTCTAGTTTTTTCTAGCTTGTATCCAGCAAAGTTGCACTCTCAATGCTAGTAACTTAAGCTTTGTAATTCATCTTTTTTTCCCTTTATGTATTTTGATTGTTTTGCATATTTGTGTAAGGACTGTGTGATAATTGTGCACATGGAATCATTTTACCAGTTTCAAATAAAAAAATTGCAGTAAACACCATATAAGTTGATGGGTAAAATATTTTATTGCAATGATTATAATATCAATAAAATTAATTAAATATCTTCCATAGTAAAAAAATCGCTAAGTGAAGTAACGTTGTCATTTTATTGAAATCAAATTTGTACTTAAAACAATATAAAATCAAAATCATATATGAAACATTTCAAAGGTGAGCCTTGAGTGATGATACTAAGCATGCTATTACTTGTTTTCAATGCAATCTGTTTCATAATTCATAAAACATTAGCCAGGATATCTACTCATTCAAAAAATGATTCAAGTGGACCAGAATTGAAATGCCATGACCATTACAATTCACGCATTGTGAGATGGATATAAGTCTAGCTGAAGCGTCAATTGCACCTTGAGTAAAAATTGCGATTTAATCTGAAAAATATAGCTTTATGAAACATACATTAACAGGATAAAGGTCATGAAAGAAAAAAGGCCGAAACTCAGGTTGAAAATTGTGTGATTCAGTTGAAGAGTCGGAGAAAAACAAACAGAATAAACAACCAAAAATGTTTTTGTATAGCAACGATTTGGAAATAACAGACGAAGACAGAATAAATATTTTCAGCAGATATTTTGTAAAAATGTGATTTATTATCAACCATAGTTGTAACGGGTTCTCTTTTCGGGTCTTCCATTAATCCCTACGGCACATACTTTTCAGACATTGTTTGATTGGGAGAACCTCTATTTGTAAAGGAACGGCGGTTTATGCAAATAACATTACTATTTAGAGCAAAGGGAATTGATTTAGTGAGAGAGAAGAGAGAAATCAAAGTTAAAAAAAAGAATTTATATTTGAATCATCAGCGTTTCTGAGGAAAGGAGTAAGCAATTCGTATGGATACTATGAACACAGCAAAGTATCTGCAATTACTGATAAGTACAAATTCTGTATTATAAATATTTAAATTAGTTTAAAACTGACTTGCACCACGTAAGCTTATAATAGTGGTTGTTGAGATTTAATTGAAAGATAAAATAAAATATTATTGTTTGTTTTTAAAATGGCTCTTCATTCTGTGAACCCTTACACAAATCCGTGCGGAAGTTCGCCTTCTCATGCTTCTCAGTATTTTGCATTTCCAATTAAGACGATCTAATACCAGTGGTGCACGCAGATTACTTTTATAGGAGGAGTTATATTTTTGTAAAAACATAAAGGAAAGCACCAAGACATTTTTATGCTAAAACTAAACATCTGTTTTGGTTTGAAAGGCTAAACTTCACTCTTGTATGCGCCACGATCTAATATACAACTCATGAGCAAATGAATGGCCTTTTTAGTATCGGAAGTATTCATAATGTATTTATTAATAGGAGGAAATAAAAATTTGATTATATTAAACAATTAAATTAAATCATTTTATTTACCACTAAATGTGGTATTTTCTACTTTAAGTTTGCGACGTTGTTATGGTGTGCTCGTATAACTTCCAGAAATTGAAAGAGAACATCACAATTCGAGAATCCAAAATTGTGTCTTTTGAAATTTTTTAAGTTGAGGTGTTTTATTAAATTACTGGAAGATAAGTGAAGAATACACAAATTCTTTTTTTTTCCAGTTCATAAATAAAAAATTCTCAGCCATCTTCCTTTCAGCTTTATTTACATGCTCATTACGTGAGCACATGCAGCTCATTTATTCAATCAAGTAATCCTTTATTTAAGAAGTACCATTACCCCACAAACCAGACGCATAACCGCAGCGATTTTCTTGAATTATGTATGAGCATCAGAAAACACTTTCGCGAATTCAAAAAAGCTTTTTGGATGTCAAGAGCGTAGATGCCACATTGAACCTTCAAAGAAACCTTCATTAGTGGATGTTAGGGAATTGAGAATCTCTTTGCTATTATACTGGTAATAAGCCATTAAAATTTAATTTAATTTTAAAAAATCAGTGAAAGTGTTATTTATTTTTAATTTAATTTATATAAAGTATATTAATGAAATACTAGTATTTTAAAGAATAAATAAATTGTAATTTGATAAATAAAATAAATGTGCTTCAAACTATTTGTTGCTTTTCTTTGTATATTATGTATTTATAGCAATGAATATATAATCTGAATATAAAAATATATTATATTGTACCTAATTTTTACGACTTTAATATAAATCGGAGAAATGTTACACACAAATCAAAATTTAATATTCAGATTTTATCTATAATTGGCAATATCGAAAAAAACCGAAAAGGTAGTGAAATAAAGGGGGGGGGGAGAATAGGGATGTGAGATGAAAAGAGCTACCAAATAAATTTCTGTTGTTGAACTAAAAATTACAGGAAAGAAGTGAAAAATACATATCTTATTAACCGTTTATCGACACTAAATTGTTTGTATAAAGTTCAGTTTCCAATCGAAATTGTTTGCTTTTATGAGTACTGGACCAGGATTGAGCTATTTTTTCATTAATTTTTGTCAAACTCAATTATAAGTTTTAGTAAATGCAGTATAAATCACGTAATTTTGGGATTAGTTTTAGTTAATAACAAAATAATGAGATTATTTTTAAAGTAGAGTTCCGAAAAATAAACCTTTTTCTTAGTGATAATCGTGAAGAAAATTGTTTCGAAATGCTTTATGCCTATGGTTTTAAGAGGAAAGCATAATTCCTTAAAAAAATATCCTATTTTATTTTCTTTAAATGATCAATGCAATACATTTTTATAGCGATCTTTTTGCGTGGTATAATATCAATGAGTCAGTTTTAAGGAAAAAGGAATCTACATAAAGGAATTTTCAGTAGTATTGAAATTCTTCATACATAACGGGGTAACTCATCTTTTTAGCAGCACAATAATTGCAAGCTCGAAACACAAAATCGTTTTTCATTGTTAAAACGCCGAATTTAGTTTAATAATATACAGAAGAAAGAGGAACAGCTTAACTTAATAACGGAATTCAATTTTTTTAAAGATTTTATTTTTCCCTCACAAAATACATTCAGAACTTTGGGGGGGGGGGAAACTATTGTGAATTTGATAGCTTAATTTAAAAAACAAATCACAAAGCCTTTTTAGATTAAAAATGCTCTCTCTCTCTCTCTATATATATATATATATATATATTACTCCGTGTATGTCGAATACAGTAATGAAAAGTATCAGAAAACCCGGCAGTTTAAAATTCTTGTATTATTCACACTCTCATAGCATAGCGTTTGTTTTAATGTTTGTTGGAAAATTGGGAAGGAAAAAAACGTTAATATTTTAGTAAAATTAATGTAACTTTATATATGTAATGTCAAACATAAAATGAGCTGCTATTGAAAATTCCTGGTGAATAACGAATGATAGGATTATTTTCAAGAGCTTTTATCTTAAGAAATATTCTTAACTTTCTTTCTTGAAGTATTTCCTGGTTGTGACTAAAAGTCTAATAAATATCCTTACCATGAGATATATCGGTCAAAGAGGTATATGAATGTAGTAGCTAATTTGGCTTTCTGGTAGAAAAGATGACTGATATTTTTTCATACAAAAGTCTTCATTATTACTTAAGTAAACTGCAAGGAACAGTTATTTACTGAAAAACTATACAGAGAGTATTTTATTGTAATAAATCTTTGAATCTGTCTTATTTTTTTTTGTAATTGTTTAATGAAATATTTCAGAGACTCTCAAAATGTGGAATGAAATTTGATTTTTTTTTATTAACATCACCCTCTGAACCAACGGGAGGGCTGTTGGCTTGACGGCCCGTAATTTTGAACTCTTATGCCAAGTGACAAGAGTGACCCCTGAATTGGTATCCCAATCTCCATATTCTAACATAAAGCCAACGTGAGGCTTGAGCCTCAACGGATTTAACATGCATCAGTTTCTCAGTATGGGAGGGGGGGGGGGAGGTCCAGTGACACCAAGACAAAAGTCCAAGACTAGACAACGCCGGATACGAGTTAGCGAGAATGAAAAGTCGGCTACCGCTACCACAAATTTATATTGGAATACTACTGCTATTTTTCCATATTTGTCCACTATGAATCGTTTCTTTTTTTTTTTTAATATTTAGCCGCCAATATTCGTGCTAAAATTTATAATCTCTGCTTTAACATTTTGAGATATTTTTTAAAGAAATTGTCCTTATGTTTAATTGTAACAAGTAATTTATTATATTTTTCACCGCCAATAGAGAAATCATTTAATATTAAAGCCAAATTAGTAACACTATTAATTTTGCTTTCGCATATAAATTGCATAAAATATATACGCATTAAGTATTCGAATATGTTCTTTCACAGTTTAAAGCAAATTCATATCTTACGAAATAATTAAAAATATTACATGTGGACAACAGTAAATGTAATTAATTATTCGAAAGTGTGTTACTTAACGATTCTTTTATAGAGTGGATCAAAGGGATCAGCTTCTAGGACCACTTAAGCTCTTTACTTGTCATTGCCAAACAACAATAAAACAAACGAAATCTTCGTTTTTATTGGATTTGCCACCTTCTGAACAGACTCGATTCATTTCTCAGGGCCTCACGAGCGGCCACCCAGAGCAATCCAACTACTTTTTAACAGGAAACTCCAATACTTAAGGAAGTTAGGGCGGAGTTTAAGCCCCTCAGTTGCCAATGCAATTCATTCAGTGGTAAGATGGAAGGGCGGGAATCATCGACGTATGTCTTAATTGCCCCCTTCCAGTGCAGCTAGCATTCACGTTATCAATCGAAGCGATACTTCGATGTCTTGTGCGAGTCAAGATTACTCAAGACAACGGCCTGAATCCGCGTTTCAGGCCTCATAAAAGGGCCTTTTGTCCTTGACGCTCGTCTGACCCAATTTTGTCCTTGTGAAACAAGCAGGCAGGTCGAAGTAAAATACAAAAAGATGGACTAAATTGTTTGAAAAAACAGTAGTTAATTCTTTTATTTATTTTCCCCTTCCACTCACACATTGTGAGATAAATCATAATTTGTCTAGTTCTTAGCATGCACTTATTTTTTATTATTCAGACACGGTAAAGTCAAATATATCTTCTATTGGCTTCCTTTTTCCATTAATATATTCTTCTGGACTGTAATTTTATTGTTATTATATCGTTTTCTATTGGAATACGCAATGTTTTTTCCGCTTCTTTTTTATATCGCCGTACTTACACATTTCGCGGTATCTGCCAAGTATTTTAACTGTTATCAAATCGTTTGAGAAACACCTAACATCATCTATTCACTGTTTGTATAAACCGTACTTCGAATTATACGTGAGATATGGCTTGGATTTTCTTGTTAGTCTTTATTCTATGTATAAACGTATATATGCTGTTGCAACAGCTTCCTTCCAGAGCAAAAGACGGGGGGGGGGGGGACAAAAAACGAGATTTGCTCCAGCTTCCTAACGTTTACTAACTATGTGCTTATTATAGAAATGGTCTATAATCATCTGAGACTATAACAGGCAGCGCATATTCTTCTTTGTAAAATGCAAAATATATAGTTATCCTTTATATAACAGCGCCCTTCGTAATTTAAAAGTAAGCCTACATTTCTGGAATTTAAGTTCTTGATATGCTTTTCTTTTAATAAAATGTCCGAATGTTGTTCCATGCGTTCACAATTTAGGCTCATTAAATTTCGCCTCGTTATTTTTTTCTGCGTTTTTTAATACTAGCTATATTCTCGGTCATTACTGATTTTGTTTAAGTGGGTCCCTCCGCGCACACGTTATTGGGTATTTAATGGTTACAGACTGGAATTTGACAAATCTCTGTTTCTATCTGACTGATTGATTTAATTTAATTGCTTCTTTTCTTCTAATCTATATGCAGTCATAATTCTACTCGAAAGCGATGAAAAAAGCTGTTTTGCATGCTGTATTCGTAGAAAAAGTTATTAATTCTAGGAATGTAATTCGAATTTTTCTCATAAATTCCGCAATTTTTTTTCTTTTTATTCCCATAATGAACTGAAGTCGGGTATTTGGACAGATATTTTAAAAGAAAATATTACAAACATGTGTGAACTTCCATACTTTTTTCTTTTTTTAAAAGAAAAGAAAGAAAGAAAACGGAATATTGGGTTATTTTTAAAAAGGCAGATAATATTGATTTTGTTAATGGATAAAATTACATATTTTTTGCAAGAAAAATCGAGTTAAAGATAAAATATATAGAATGTGGGTGATGGCAACAAGAAAAGTTGATCAAAGTAAAAGAAGAGAACAAAAATCTCATATACATTGTTAAATATTAAATAATTTAGGGGTTTGTAGTTTTAATAATCGAAGTCAGTTTAAAATGTTAAAATAATTATAAGCCTTAGATTTTAAAATGCTGCATCCTCAAAATTAAGATTATTTTGATTGATTAGGTGGCAATCACAATAGCTGGGTCACTAGGTTTACTACTATAGGCTGCAATGATTGGCGTCACCTTGGTTTTCATATCTTTTCTTTCACCAATGTAAACTTTTCATGCCATATGTAGAATAGTTTAAATTACTTTTAATTCTTTAATAAATAATTATTGTAGCAAAAATACGCTACTCGCAACAAAATTCATTCAGTGGCGCACACAAAGGGGGTGTCCTGGGGTCCGGACACCCCAAAAGTCCTTGAGTTTTTTTCGATTGTTGATAATTCTATGTATATATAACGTAAAATTTAATAAAGTACTTGTAATTAACAATTTATTTTATTAATTAATGCTAATAATTAATTCAATAATTTATTTTTTACTTTTTTTGTTAACAAAATCTACAAAATCAGAAGAATCAATTGGTGTTGTCTTCAGGTATGATACGAGTTGGGAGACTTTCGACCATGGACTCCCCCCTTGAAAAAATTTTGTGTGAGCTACTAAATTCATTACATGACTAACATTTTAATAGAGAGTTATCAGTAATTCCATGTTTTTTTCTTGCTATTCTCTTAAATTATTATGGCTGTTATAGAGTCATTATGTATTAAAAATCACAATTAAATGTGAATGCGATTACTGTTTTATATGTTTGAGAATTTAAGAAACATAGATATATAAATAACCTACAGGATATGTATTTGGTTCACATAGAAGTAATAATTCTGATCGAAGTGTATTTTTTATATTTAAAAAATAAGCAATATTCACATCTAATTTATATCGCAGTTAATAATGAGCACAAACTTAAAACATGTGTATTTCATATGGTTTTTCAGAAAAAAACCAACCAAAAACTCTGTAAAATAAAGTTGAAATTACTTGAAACTACCTTACTTGAATCTCTACATTTCACAAATCCATAAACATTAATACAGGCACTACTTCTGTATTTTTTTTTAATATATCTTTTAACAGTACCATATAATTCATTATGCTATTTAGAGTTAAGTCTCGCAGAAATTGAGGGCTTATCAATTTATTTATGAGATTTTGAATATTAAGTACTGGAGGAGGGCCCGAAATAACTGAAAACCAACCAATAATTGACACATGCCTATCTATATATTGCCATTTTTTTTTCATAAGACTATAAAAAATCTGGTCTAAGCTTTAAAAGTAAGAATTTTGATAGAATTAATAAAATTCATTGTAATATTCGATTCATGGTGTTTTATTTATCAGATTTGATGAAAAAAAGTTTTTGCAATGATTATTCTCGAATTTTGCTTAACAAAATATTGAGATGCTTAGTTTTATTTAAATGGAAATAAAAAAAAAATTTCAAGTGCGTGATTCATATAAAATAATTGAAGCACCTACATATATGTGATACAGCATATATGAATTTATTTTAATAATTTACATCAGTAAGTGAACTTTTCACCTACGCACACCTCATTCATGTTCTTAAATTCGTTGCATTTTTGATCATAACGAACATAATAATTTTCAATAAACAATAGCTCTAAATATTTTTTTCCGGAAATTCTGTAGCTATCTTGGAAACTCAAATATTTAATTATATTTTAAGTGTGTCTGTGAGTTAAAACTACTTATTACCTAATAGTCATTATCACATGAAAAATTGTTAATTGTTAGCTTTGTAGTGTTGAGAAGTCTTCGATCGGATTCAAAAATCAAATATCTTAACTAAGTCAAAAGATAAATGACGTTAAATTCTAAACGCGTTATATAATTTTAATACTAGTTTTTCTGTGTGTAATTTGCGTAGTATCACTGACAAAACACGCTGGTAATTTGTTTTTATTTCAGGAAAAATAAATATTTGTGAGATTGGATTAGACACTTTCAAAAATATTACTCAAATCTCATTGAAAAATTAACAATCATCATCCCTAGATGAATCATCATCCTATCAATAGAGATATATATATATTTCATTTTTTGAAAAAATACAGTACAATTGTGTGCTTTTGATATTGTAAAGAAAATTCGGTACAAAAAAAAGGTAATAGATATTACTTCTCGATAGATTTTTCTTAATGAAAAGGATAGTTTACACTATACTCTTTATGTTAAGCGCGCTAATAATATTCAGTTAAGAATTAACTCTCTATAAGGTAGCTATTTTAATTATTAGAATGTTAATTATATACAATCGCTTTTAATATTTATATTTTGAGTTTTTTAATCAATTACTTTATTTGTGAAAATGTCTCATTATTATTTTATACAATCTGCTTGAATAAAACTTTTATAATGAAAGAACTCTGCGCATTTCTTTTCAAAACTTTGCACAGAACTCCTACAAGTCGATCACGTACCACAGATTGAGAGCCGCTGTGATCTACTTTATTATGATTACTTAAGCTTAATATATGTTTTGATTCATATATATAATTCCATTTATTTACGAAAATTACCCAACGTGTTTCTTTACTCATAATGCAGTACCAGATAAAAATGATCATTTCTATGAACTGATCTTTTCATACATTGATTATTTTATTTCTTGAAGAATTAGGATATCCAACTACGGGCGACAACTTTTAAAAAATAAATGGAGATATGAAGATTTTTTTGTTGTTTTTAGATTTGCTTAGTGCATTTTAAGAAAAATGTGCAAAAATTAAGAAGAGAAAAAGAAATTATTATAACTAAAATGGGAACAAATGGGTAAAAATTTACAAAAAATAACATAAACGCGGTGCATTCTGTACCAAAAGTTTATGAACAAATTTAAATTTTTCAATCCTGATGTGTTGCCATGTTATTCTATTTTGAAGTGACCTTCAGGATAAGATATATATTTTAAGTTTTACAAAAGCTAGAAGCACTTCATCTTTGTTACTATATAAAATTGTTTAAAAAAAATAGTGATTATATTCACATAAGGGACTGTAAATTTTGTAATAAAACAGTGATTGACAAATCTGAAGGTTAAAACACTTCTACTATTATACAGAACATACACAAAAAAAATTTCAGTTAATTTTTTTCAAAACTTTTTTGCTTAAAGTAAAAGCACCTGCTTTTACTAAAACACTTTTAGTTTTTGTTCTAGTGAATAAAAATAATAAATTTGGTATTTTTATAAAGCTAATAAGATGACCTATAAAATAAAATCACAAAAAAATGTGTCAATTTTTGGCAAAATTCACAATTTTAGGGTAGTTGGATACCTTAAGTTCAAAACACGGTGGTCTAAATAAATGTATTTCGTAACAATTTCTGATGAGAAACGCTTTCCGTAATCGTAATTTATTGTTTTGTTTGAAAAACACAAAGCGAATGTATAGACAATGATTTCAATGTTCCTCAATGAGTAATGCCATCCGGTACCCTATAATAGTGTCAACTCAATAACTCCACTAGTTACAACAGAACATGATAAAACGGATCCATAGGTCTCTTTAGCTAGACAGTCGAAAAAACAACTCTCATTTTAATCGAATCTTCCTCCGGGCTATAAAATTTCACGCTTCGCCAGTTTTCACGCTCTTGACACGTCCCTTTACAGTCTTATGTTTAACAAGATTTGCATGCAACACGCTCAATGTTAGCTTGCTGCATTACAAGATAAATGCGTTCACTACATACGTCGTCTTATTTTGATTGCAATTTCTATCACTCACCCTTTACTTTCAACTCATTCAGAACAACTATCTCCTTGGATTGTTTCTTACTTTTGCTATATTTGATTGACATTTAAGCGTGTGATAGGTAATTAAACACCACAAGAATGTTCTTGAAATGGTAGATGTTATCTTGAGGATATGTATGTGGGCCGAATGTGTATTCAAATAAACGTGATTCGAAAAACTTTTTTTTTATTTCTAATATCTCAAAGAATTAAAAATGCAAAATTCAAATCAGGCAGACGAATCTTGTTAAATTTTTTTAAGACTGTCTGGAAAATAAGATTTAATACTGTAAATATTTGAAATCTGATCTGAAACACATTTTCAAATTTACTCGTTTTCTCATAAATAATTGTATAATATGTTCGAAGAATTATTTATGTGTTTTCCATTACAAGATAAGTTTTTTTTAAATCTAATGTATTGAATGAAAAGATTTTGCCTTAAGCCGATTTTACTTTTATTTATTTTCGTTTTGAATTACCTTATTGTATTTTAATCCATTTGCATACTTTTATTGGCTGAATATTAAAGAAGAAATGAATAGATACATCTTGTGTTTCAGGCATTTTTGCCTTTTCTACTTTGTTTATGCTTGATTCACAATTCAATGGATGTAATGGGGGGGGGGGAATAAACTTCAAGAAAGTAACCATCCTTTTACCAACAGAATTTTGTCAATTTTGTACAGAGAAAATCTTTTATTAAGAGGAAATTATTTACCATATTTGGCAAAACTCGCAACGGAGCACTCAATTAAAAATTCATACTACCAGAACATTTTACTTCATTTTTTAATTGTTTACACAAGCCGATGGAGAAATTTTACGGAATTCTGTGTCCGACGTATATTATAATAGTTCCCTTTCATGTATTTAGCGGAAGCGAAGATGAGGCATATTCATGCCATAAAAATCATACCACTCAAATGAAAAAGTAAGCCTTACAAATATCATAAGATTTTTAGAAGGTTATTGAGACAATAAATATTTCACAAAATCAAAACATTTAAGAATTAGTTACTTTTTAAGCTGATCATTTTTTTCTTCAAAATTTCAAAATTGATTAGACAAATGGGAATTGGAGGAACTGATATATATTTTCAGCTATACTTGCGGGACTTGTTTCTGAGCTACGGTATCGCTAAATAATACTTGACTTTTCATGAGTTTCCTAGTGATTGAATAAGTCTACAATCATTTTAGAAGAATAAGTGTAGTTAGATATTCACTAAATGTATTGACTGATGTGGGACTGAAGTATTTAAATTTAAATACTTCATGAAACAGTGTGCATTACTAACGATCATTTAAAGAAGCCAGCTATTCAATAAAGAGTTATGTATCTGAAGCTACATCTTTGGTATTTACCATTCCTCTACCTACAAGCAACCTTGACTACATTCTTTCTGTGGCGTAACGAAACCAATAAAGTTTGACATTCTTCGTGCCCTCCTCTGGAGATATCTTCGGAACACGATATTGACCGTGAATAGGAGTTAAGACGACAATTACGCATTGGTCATCCTACATAGATGTAAATGGTGAGTTTCGAAAGTTAGCAGACATTGTTGAATGGGAGCGGGCAATTATATGTGGAGACCTCTACAATATCTACCGCCTAAGCCAATTATTAACAAGCTATCATTAATTCCGTCTACCGTAGATGCTGATCGTCACGTAGCATCCAGATTGTAACGACGAAACATCCAGTTTATTTCATTCTTATGTCGAACCATAGCGCTTCTCTCTCTTTACAGAATGTACCTAGCTGTTGAAACTAATTACTGGTTCCTACAGCAGCCAAACTTTGTCTGATCATCAGAAACACATTTAGCTAAGCAAGTCGTGACTCCGTGACAAGATCATTGCCCATTAGGTCTTTCTTCCAGCGGCTTCAACAATGCTTTCGCTTCTCTACTCGATTTCGCTAGAGAGTGGAAGGGATTGTTCAAGACGTGTGCTTTGTAATTTCTTCTCCGGGGAGCAAATATGTCTGGTTTGAGTAGGCGGTACCAGAATTTCTACGCTTGCTACCGCGACGCAGGAATAAGTATTATCATTATCAATTTAGATCTTTCCTCGACATATGTTATCAAAAGTCCAAGGAACAATATCTCTGGTTTTAGTTCTGAACTCATCACCACTTTTAGTGGTAATAATGCATCCACTTTCAGTCATTGATCTGAAGTCATGTTGAGCATTTATTTTTATTATCAACCTCTGTTCACGATTTTCTTTCTTCCAGCAGAGGAAGATGTGCAAGGTTGCATCCGGTTCAATAACTTTATAATGATGCACATATTTTCGTTTCATACTCCATTCACGAATTGGCAGCAACCAAAGACAAATTTAGTTAATGGTTAACAAAAAGCAATATTTCTTTATTTGTAGGTAAAGAAGTACACGATGTTTCTGCAATGCCGTTTACATCGTCACGAAAGGGATTGCATCGAAAGACTAATAGAATGGGGCTTTTCTCAAAATGATAAGTGTATTGTTCATTATTGAGCAATGTGCTAATCGTTAAGATTATGAAATTAACAAAGGTGTGATGTGTACATTGATCATTATCAAAAAAAGCATTCGTGTCGTTAGACTGGAAGCCAAATAAGTGTGGAGAACCCTTTTCTCTTTTTGTCCATTTCTTAATAACTTAGTAACTGAGTAATGAAAATTGCGTCTTTTTTTGTTTCTTCCTATATTGGGAAGTATCCAAAATCTTCATGTGTACTCTAAGTCTATAGTTAAATAAATTTCACATGTAAGTTCTTTCAATTAAAACGCGATCTTTGCTATTTTAAAATTTCAACTTATTAAATAAATATTTTTTCCGTAGAAGTAACATCGATAAATAAAATTTCATACAAGCGAGTGCCGTATGTGCACTTAATGATCTCTTTGTTAAAAACTGGCAAAGATCAAATTGCGAATCAAAAGAGGGAAAATTGAGATTTAAATCAAGGGTTTCAAATGTTTTCCAGTTTTAAAGTTTATTTTTCAAAAGTAAATTATCCGTGACCTCATCTTTTCTCCAGCGCTGTTGTACAACAGCCAGCAGCACTGAATGATTATTAGTCTATGTTCAACAGGGTTTACATGAGTAAATTTAAAACTCTTATAACAATCTACAGTCTTGACTTATTTTGATTTCTCAGTATAAAGTTGATTTTCAACATGATATGCATCCTGCAACCAATGATTTCCTGTGGTTGTGTAAAGCAGTTTTAAAAGATAATCATGTGTAGTTTTTAAAAGTTGGTCTGGGTAAGATCCTATTAAGGGTACAACAACCTAAAAACCTAACTTATGTATTGGCTATCTCTCTCATCTCTTTTCAGTATATAAAATGTATGTTTTCCTGATATGGATTCACTTCATGTTATTTTAAAGTTTGTAAAACTTGGGTGTGCGAATAATGCAAAAGAAACTGATTTCTTCATAATGCCATTGGGCAATAAGGATTGTTAAACATATCCCTATTTTTTTTCAATTTAAGAATTGATCAATTGTAACTAAAATAGAAGAACAACGTAGCATTATAGTTTTGGAACAATTACCCTTTTTTCAATCGTATGTGTGTGTTTATATATATATATATATATATTTCTCCATCACTTTATATTCATCATAATTTACAAGGAATAAGTATAAATCGCCCTTTTTTCTTTTTCCTCTCGTTTTTTTATTTCTTACTTTTCCAAGTTTAATAAAAATAAATTATAAAAATCATTCAAATTTAGTTCGAATTGAATGCAATAATCTAAATAGAAGAATTTTTTAAATAAAAAATGGGGGGGGGGCTGAAAAAGAGCTGGTTGAAAAGGGTTATCCTGAAAATCCAAAATAATCAATTCATGACATTTTTATGGAATATTTTCTATACTAAAGCTATCGAAGATATTGTTCAAAGTATAATATTTTTAGTAATTTAAGATTACATATTTTTGCGTCTTTCCATTTCAAAATATTTTTGGAGATTTGGAGCTTTCACAGATTTATTTTTGTTAACAATATATAATTACAATAACGTTAAGTTTTTTTTAAATCTTCAGTAAATTATTATTTAATTTAATCATGAGAAGCAATCTATTTTAAGCTGAGCAACACATAACCATAGAGAAACGTTTTCATTCATTCTAAACTATTATAATTGAGCAGGGTTTTTTTTTTTTTTTGACTGAAAACTTTTTCAGAATATTCCATGCTTTGTCATGATTTAAAATTAAAAAATATATATTCGAAAGATATATTAACTCGATAAATTAAAACTAATCGACAAATTGTGTAAGTGACCGAATTTGTGGAATTCCTTAAAAGTTAGAAAGAAGAAAATCTTTCATGATTTAAAAATTAAAAAAAAAACATTCGTAATGATATACTAACTCGATGAATTAAAACTGATAGACAAATTGTATAAGTGACCTATTTCGAGAAATTTCTTAAAAGTTTAGAACTCCAAGAAAATAAATTAAAACTTTAGTTCACTGATAGAGAAGTTTGGAAACTTGCTTGA
>BMAO01006097.1:0-22132 GCA_019973975.1 Trichonephila clavata | reverse complement strand
AAAAGGATAAAAAAAAACATTAATTTGATTAAAAAAATATTTAGAAGGCAATCTGTGATTATTTTTTATTTACTTTAAATTATTAAAAATAAAAATATTTTGCTGAAATAAATTTCCAATATAGTATAGCAAAAAAAAAAAAAAAAAAAAAATCCTCGTTCTGAATAACATACTTTTACCAATGTGGCAACTAACTTTTACTGGCAACTAAGCGAGTTTTACTACACGAACAACTTAACAGTAATATCCGTACTTTTTTTGCTTTTTTTAACTTTTCCTTTATGAAAAAGTGAAGTTTTAGAGAACATTAAGCCAACCATTTCGGTTAATAGAACCATTTCTGCATTTTTAAAGTGACCTGAAATTGTAGTTATGTTCTAGTAATAAATGCATCGCTGCATATCATATATTTACAGGTCGTAAAATCTCAATTATCTCAGAGCCTTTGAGATATTAATGTTTGTCGAATGTGAAAGTTCTGCTACAGTATATTGTGTTATTTTATTTTTATATTGTAATAATGATATTTCTTGCCAAATTTTTCTTGGCTGAAAGTCATAGCGTGGAAGGTTTTATAAGGAATAAATGAATCACGAAATAATTACCGAAATATTAAGGAAAAGTTTTAGAAAAATGTTTGACAGTACTAGATTTATAATTCTGCATCAAAATATTTAAATTTCAGTATTTGGAACATCTTATAGTTATTCAGATGTTTTGCAATAGTTTGAGTAAGACGTAATAATTATTATTGTTTGAAAAATTATCTAATATAACTTATTTAATTAATTATATAATAACAAACGGGCTCCCTCGTCGATTTGCCTTTATCCTTACCATTGTTGAGTAAAATATAATTTTTTATACTATTTTATCAGTGTGTGTGTGTATGATTTAAAAATTCTTCACCGGATTTAAGAATGCCATCAAATATATTTTTTTAAATTTCTACTGATTTATAATTTAATATTTTGTTAGTGTAATATATTCTTAAAAGTATTAGTTCACTTTAACTCACGCTATCTCTTAGTAAATATATTATTTTTAATTCGAAAATTAGGAGTCTTAATGTAAGAAAGCAATGTGTACAATTATTCTCCTGTGTGCAATCAACTTTTCTTATTCTGAAAATATTAAACTGGAAAGACTACCAAATACATTTTAGTTAATATAAACAAAACCTTAGTTGTGTAAGCAATGTTTTTATCTTAATATATACCATGTAAAGATTGTATTGAAAGGAATTCCCTCGAGTGCAATTGCTTCCTATTTGTTTTGTCTTCTTTCAAAATACTTGAACTTCTTCCTGTGAAGAATGTATATCTGTGAAAGTTGGCTCTTTTTTTAGATTGCTTTGTTTAATGAGGAGTCTTGAAATATAATCCAGACGACTTAGATCTCCAATTAGTCCAGATTAATAAGACTGAACTGTATTTGAAAATGAAATCGCTGAAAATAGAAAATGCACCATTTCTTCAAATTTAAAACAAAATATAAAGAGAGTATATCTGTTATCATAAATGATTCATTCGTTTTGAAAAGGTAATACTTTCAATGGCTATACTTATACGTAAAACACATGAAAGATACATGAAAATAGCCATAAATTCATAAACTTTGTATTTATTTCAGTGTTCCTACGAATAATTTAATTAGAACTTTATTCTTTAAGCTAATAATTATAATTTTTACTTTGATTTTTGCTGTAAGTAAATCCAATTCTATTTATATATATACTGAAGTGTCAATGAATCAGGAATACCTACCTACTAGTAACGAGTTAGGCCTCGTCTGGTTTTGATAACAACTGCCAGTAGACGGGGCATAGATTCAACAGGCTCCTGGAAAGGTTTCACGGGAATGACTTGCCAAATATTGGCTAAATGTTTCTATAATTTAATAAGGTTCGTTGTTACCGTGTGATGGCCTTTCACGCCTTTTTTAGAAACATCCCAAAGATGCTCAATCGGATTGAAGTCTGGGCTTCTAGGTGGCCAATTTATGACAGAAAATTACAGAAATGCTTATCCAACCAGCCAATAGCCAACTGAAAATTGTGAGAGGTATAATTGTCTTGCTCGAAAAATTCATTACCGTGCGGATTACATAGTAGCATGAGCGGATAGAGGTGATCACCCAGCAACACTACGTACCGAATTGCATTGAGGGAGGTTGGTACACGCACCAAAGATCCCAAACAGTGCCATGGAAAAAACACCATATCATGGCTGAACAACAGTGCCCTTGCACAGTTCCAACCTGGCATGCAGGAATTATGGGTTTATGAGCCTGACGCACTATTCTCAGCTTCCCGTCCGCGTCAAGTAGTCGGAACAGAGACTTATCTCTCCATGCTACTCGTTTCCAGTCCTCTACTCTCCATGCTCTGTGATCTGGTCACCAGGCAAGACGTGCAGACCATTGGCGAGCATTGAGCAAAGGTACTTTCGTAGGTCGATGGCTCCCGAAACCTATACGGTGAAGCTAGCTTTGCACAGTCCTTTTACTGACTGTACATCTAGAACCATTATTCAAATGGATGGTAATTCGAGCTAATGTTTGTCATTACTGGCTACGTAGAATATGCCTGAGCCATCCCTCACTACGCACTGTCAAGGCTAATTATCCTTTGAAGTTTGCCTGATCGCTTGTTTTTTGTCCACCATCCATGTATTCTTGGTATACTTTTGACACTGAGGACCTTGAAAATTCTAGCCCTCTGAAGATTTCAGAAATTGAATGGCTTAGTGAAATGTGGCCGTTTTTGATTTATTTCTTTGCTAAAACGTAGTAATAATTTCGCGCAATACTCGCCGTGGATTGGTTTTCCTTTTTCAAGATAGTCAGTGAAAATTATTCAACGCGTATCCCAAAAAACCATCGCCGTGATCTTGGTAGCAGATGGAACGGTCTTCGTCTTCTTTAGAGGCGGTTTTCTTTTTTAGTCCAATGTTTTGATTGTTCTTTGTCTCGGGTGTGAAGTGATGGACATATGTTTCATCCACGGTTAGGAAACGGGGCTAAAATTCTGGTTTTGATGCTGTGAAACTGCGCTAAACTCTCAATTGAAACATCTTCAAGGAACTGTTTTTGATCGATTTTGAGTAAATATCTTGCAAACAGTTTTCTTATTTTGTAATTTTCAGATAATATCCGATGTACCACCCTTTTTGAAATGCCTACTATATCTGCTTGCTCGTGCACTTTCAGTCGACGATCATGCATTACCCCTTTGTGGATTTTCTCCACCATTTTTTTGAGTCGTCACTTTATTTGATGGACCAATGCGATGCTCGTCTCGGCAGCTCATACGGTCTCGTTTAAACTCTGCTACCGAATATTTTACAATTGTAAACGAAAGAGCAGACTCACCCAGAGTAGAATTTTGTTCAGTTTTTATTATGGTCGAACCAAAGCCTTTCAAATGAAAGTATTATATCACAGTACGATGACCAATTTTCTCCATTTCCACAAATTCACAGAAAACGTTTAATATTGATTGCTGCCAAACAAATACTAAACAACGTAGCATCTTTACCTTTGAAATATATGCTTTATATATTGCTTACTTTCTAATACAGTAAGAGTTTTCAAACAACTACCGTCATCTATCGGCCAGGTCGGGTACTTATGGGACCGACCTCGTATGTTTATTTTGCTAATATTTATTCTTATTAAAATGATGGAGAAAAATACGAATTGACGAAGAACGATTTTACGCAATTATTATTTTGTTTTCGATAAGGTTTCTCCAAATAAAATATACATGTATTTTATTTAAGTCTAAGCATTTACATATCAATTTATAAAAACCCCAAACCTATGTTTTTAAAGGAAGAACCACTTTTAAAACTTTTGCTTCTTAACAATCTTAAGCCCAATAATTAAATGATGATAAAATATAAGAGCAGACATTAATGATCAATAAATATTTTATTATTTATGCGTGCTATGCTTTTACGCACTCAAATTTATTCAAGATCACGTGCGAGTCTTATGAGAGTCAAACTGCATTTCAAAGCTAAGGAAAAATTGTGTTTTCAGCCGAGTAATTCATTTAAGGAAATACTAATTTTATAATTCTGCTCCATTTACTAGGAGTAAATACAGCATCAGAAAAGTGATTGAAATCATTGAACATGTATTTGTAAATGCATTTTAAATACGTAAAACTTATCTTAATAAATTTGAATGAGATTAAATAAATTACAATTCATTTAAATAACAATAAAAACAAAAATGTTTTGAACTGAATCTAATCTAACAGAAAATAAATGGAATTATGCACGTACAGTTCTTGTTTATTTTTTTCTATATTTTCAAAAGAAAAAGATATAGAAAATAATTAAATCATTAAAAAACTTTATTTTACAAGTTAGTGATATAAACCAAACCAAATTCCGTTGAGGTTCCATTAATTTTTCTCATAAAATGCTGACCAAGTTTTAAAAATTGAATTCTTTTGAAAATGACAATGTATACATCCATTTCTACGGATGTAACCCTTTGAGACTTCTATTAAAAATAGAGCCATAAATAACGCATTAATTTATTTATTTCACATTTTACAAAACTAGCTTTTTTATTAGTAAAGGAATTGCACAATATAAATGTATAAAATTGAAATTTATTTCCTTTGTTTTATAGGGTGGGACTCACATACACACAAAGAGTTTCACTGTGCTTCACGGGCATATATCAAAAAACAGTTTTACATATAAAAAAAGCATATGAAAACTTCAATAAAATCAGAAAAGAAATATTATCTGTGAAAATAGTTATTTACACTTTTACTAACTAAAATATGTTTCCGCAAAAAGAAAAGAAAATCATTTAAATTTCTTTAAGAACTTGTTTTATAAAGGTCCTGTATTCTATATTACTTTTGTTACTATCCACTCAATTGGTTAACTGATTGTTCATAAGCTTTCAACTTCAGAGTCACATGGTGGCCATGATAACCTAGTGGTCAAGTTCACGGACTCGGGTCCAGAGTGTCATGAGTTCAAATCTAGTGCCTCTAAAGACTCACCTTGTAGAGGAGGCTGATGCCTGTTAAATCGGTCCAGGCTCAAATTGCCTCCTTAGGTGTAGTGTTGAAGTTTATAGAGGAGGGTTCCAACTCAGATGTCGTCCTCGTCACTTGACTATGATTCATAATTACGAGATCTTTTGCCTAAAGTTTTCGAGTAGCTGAATAACGCGACGTCAGTGTTCACTCACTCAGAGTCAGGTGAAAGCTCCTCTTTTTGAACAATGTGAAACAACGAGAACGTCACCTGAGCTAGCAACCTACACTCATTATTCATACAAGGAATTTAATAAACAACTTTTGAAGGATGCAGATTTAAATTGTTTGCACTATTTTAAGAGGGAATTAAGCAAAATTATCCTAATTATCAAAAAATATAACATAAAATCGTCTTAATATAGCATTTTGTTTGCACCTGACTAATCATTTTTTTTATTCGCTTAAACGTAGTTAAGAAAAAAAAATATTTAATATAAAAATTGTATAGTAATGAAAAATTATTAAATGTATAAAAATTTCAATGCAAAATATATATATCATAGAAAAGAATTTAAAAAAATATATATTATTTGGATAAAATCAGTTTAATTCTAGATTACTAAAATTATATAATAATTTTTAATTCCAAACTACTAAAATTATACAATTATTTTAAATTTAGTTTTAGATTATGCGATTTGCTTAATTATTAATTATTGTGTAACAATTTTTAAAAGAAATCTTAAAAATGCTGTCAATACAAGCAAGCATAAAGAATATTGCGTACCTTAAGTATATAAGTTTCAAGAAAAGAAACGATCAACTACACGATCTTTCAATCAACTCTTGCGTAAGACAAGCGCATACACACTCCATTCATCTTCGTTCTTATAATATCAACATCATAACTCATTTCCGAAACCGAAGCTGGCGTTCGCTAAATAACATCTTACAAGACAAGTTCCTTTTTTTTTTATAAATAAACATTTAAAATGTAGCGGATGGTTGCAAATTATTTTTCGATCCCTACAAAACGGGAAAGATGTATTTACAGTAAAGAAATAAACGATCCTATAATACGTAAGTTTTCTACAAGCTCTTAGGTCGCTATCGATAAAATATCATCCGGACCTAAAACGCATGCATTATTTATTCATTTTTGTTCAGTTCAATAAAGATGAAACGCTTCTACATTAAAATGCATTCGACTCAAGAACATTTTTTTAACATCTCGATTTCTGTCATTGAAAATTCATCTTTTAGCGTCAAATTACTCAATGTGAAAGAAACCCATGATCGCCAACTAAGTGCCTAACGGCTAAAGAAGTATATAGAGATGTTATGCACTCATTTTTTTCATATATACTTTTCCTTTTTACATTTTTTAAGTATTTACTTTTTTTTAAAAAAAGCTGTTACATTCGAATCCAGCTAGTTAAAATGTGAAAACGCGAAAACCAATTTCTTTCCTTTTTTTTATGGCACACAGCTGTCTTTTGTTATTGTTGCCATCGGTTACGTTATTTTAACTGCACAGTTCGATGTTAGAAAAGACGTTCCCTTGAAGGAAAATAAAAAGGCAAGGATCATTAACTGTTTTCGAATACTATCTGTTTCCTTCCAATATTTTTTATGTTCTGTTTTTTCCCCCTTGTTTCCGTTATGTGTGTGTGTTGTTTCTTTTTTAATCCTGGAAGTGAGTATCTACAAGATTGTTAGTAGATTGTTTTTATTCATGTACTTTTATTGTTCAATAATTTAAATAGTTTGCTGTTGTTTTTTTTAAACAATACAGCTGGCTTTCAGCAAATGTTGCATTCGCATATTGTTAAAACAATATTTAATTCTTGAAACAATGTAGAACTTTTTAACTTGCATTAATGTGAAGAACATCAGAGATTAAGAATTTTTTTCGTATTTTTTTATTGCGAAGAAGTTGTTTGAAGTAATTTTCGAAAACACAATTTCCATTTTCCCATGTGCTCTTTCTTTATCCCTTTTTTATTTTTATTTAGAGCCGTTTTATAGTTTTGCTTGAGATTTCTACTAATTTACTTTTATTTATATTTGTTTTGCGTGCTTCCATCTCGGACTTATGGGATGGATAGTACATCTTATATAAATCCCATTTTAAAAAAATGGGGAAAAGTAATATATATTACACAAACTACATAATTTTAAAATGGAAAAAATATCAGCGTGTATGTTGATTTTATTTAATCTTGAAACAATGGTGAGCAGAAAAATTGCATACTCCTCCTAATGTACAAATGGATTTGAAAAAAATTAAATATCACTATTATTATAAAGTAATTGTAAAACACATATAAGATAAAACATCAATCAACTTAATTTACAATTACTCATAACAAAAGAATGATTTTTTTTAATATTTAGGCAACCTACGACTAAGAGATGCACAAATATAAATTTTTATTTCAATTTTTCACTTCTATCAAATATATTTAAACATTAATAGTATACATTTATGTACGAAACATTTTTTTAAGAGGAAATATTAGATTCAGGGAAAAAATGGATGCCATGTAATTTAAAGATAAGTGATCTAAATTACAGAGGGAAGATGATTATTATATCTGTCTCTTGGCATATTATAAAAAATTTGAAAGTATTTGGCATAATGTAAATTAAATTCCTTAACTCATATCCGTACTTTAATACTTTTTTCATCTTTATTCCTATTAAAACATTAAAAGCAGTTTAAAAATAATATTTCGTGTAAATAAATGGCTCTGCTAATATTGACTTACATTAATGTAAATTCTATGATTTACAGTTTTATTTTTACACACGGAAGTCAGGTGAACGCATTTGTTTTGTTTTAAGAATAAATAATGAGAAAATCATAATATATACAATTATAGTAATAGTAAATATTATGAAAAGAAAAAAATGCACTCTATAGTATATGCATTTCAAAGTATAATAATAAAAACATAAAATATACAATCATACAGTCCAAAAGATCAACTGTTAATCAA
This sequence comes from Trichonephila clavata, assembly GCA_019973975.1. Taxonomy (NCBI): domain Eukaryota; kingdom Metazoa; phylum Arthropoda; class Arachnida; order Araneae; family Nephilidae; genus Trichonephila; species Trichonephila clavata. The sequence goes on along the minus strand of BMAO01006097.1, from coordinate 14,119 downwards.
AGAAAATATAAATAGTTTTTAACGTTTTGTGAGAATATTATTTTTTTTATATTTAGCCTTTATAAAGCGGTACACTTTGGTTTTAAAGTTCATCTTCTAGACAAATGTTTTTACTTTTGCTGAAAAATAGGAAGCCCGTTTTTCATCTTGTTTTTAAAAGCGTTATTGTCAAAGAAATAGTATCGTATATTTATCAACCAATATTACTAATGGTCTTACTATAATGCATGCTGATTTTGCATAACTGTAATTTTAAATAAAAGCTCACTTCATAATAACAAATCATTTTGATTGTAAGGAATTGTGGACTAACTTCTTTTATTTACTCAAAGCTCATGGTGTGTGTATGTGTGTGTGTGGACCAAGGCCTTCGCAAGAACTCATTTCCATTCCGATTCCACTTAACAGCAGTTCTCCAATTAGTCACTCTTAAAACTTTAAAATCGTTCTCCTCACAATTAGCCCATTTCAATTTGTACCTACCCCTGCTTCTAGTTCCAATAGGATTGTAATTGAAAATATAGAAAATTCTGAACGTCAAGATGAGGGGTCTATACGACAGATATGTTGCCTCAAATGACCAAGCTTGATAGGTTTAATGGCACATTTGCTTCCTTAAATAGGTTATATAACTCAAAATTATGTAGCTGTTTCCACAATCCATTTTCTTTCTCAGCACTTAAGTATATCTAGGAACTTTACGCTCAAAAATGGCTAGCTGCCCAGTCTGTGATTTTTCAAAGGCCAAGTTTCAGATCTATAGATCTGATGATTGTTTTATACAGCAAAATTTCTGTAAATCTTTTAATTACTTTTAACTTTAAGTAAGCTCTTAGACCATGAAGACAGTGACTAGCAGCAATAATACGTCTTTTAATTTCATAACCACTGTTAATATTTGAGCCCAAATAGGCAAAGTTATCAACCAATTCATATTTGTAATTTGCAGTCTGCTGATATTTAAAATCTACTGGAATTTTTGAAATTGACATGTATTTAGTTTTGTCTTCATTAATAATTAAATGCAATTTTTCAGCCAACTTCATAAGGGTTAGACATGCCCCTGATAAAACATTATTGTGGATTAACTTCATTCAAAAGATAAATTTGTTTTTGTGTAACAGGGAAATGTTTATATATACACTGAAGTGCCAGTGAATTAGAGATAGCAAGGGCTATGCAAATTGTTTAGAGCTGCACATCATTTATGCACAAGTGCGGACGCTGTGGTAACTGCATTTATAGCGCGCACAGTGGTTGTTCAGAATTAGTTGTTGGAATTGCCAGTAAGAGTAAACTGCTTGATTTAGACGCTTCCAATCGCGGACAAATCGTAGTGACGCAGGGCCATTAAATGTCCGAAATCGTCAGACAGGTAGGATATTCAAGTTCAACAGTGTCAAGAGTGTACCAAGAATGCATGGATGGCGGACAAAAAACTAACGATTGGATAAACATCAAAGGACAATTAGCCTTGACAATTCGTAGTGAGAGACAGCTCAGGCGTATTGGACATAGCCAGCGAAGCTCAAATTACCACCCAGTTGAATGACGGCGCCAGTCGTACAGTCAGCTAACGAGCTGTCAAACGCTCACTCCACCGTACAAGTTTCGAGCCATTGACCTACGAGAGTACCATTGCTCAATGCTCGTCATCGGGCTGCATTTCTTAGCAATACAGCACAGAGACTGGACTGTAGAGGACTCGAAACGAGTAGCATGGAGTAAAGGGTCTCGTTTCCAACTAATTAACGCCCACGGGAGGCTGAGAATAAGGCATGAGGTTCATCAAGCCATGGGACCTGCATGACAGTTTGGAATTGTACAAGGCTATGGTGCCTCAATTGTTGTCTGGGGTGTTCTTCCGTGGCACTTTTTGGTATCTTTGGTGCGTGTACCAATCCTCAATGCAATTCGGTATGCAGAGTTGCTGATTGATCACCTCCATCCGTTAATGCCGTTCTGTTACCTGCATGGCAATGGAGATTTCCAGGAAGATAACTGTACCTCTAACAAGTCCCGGTTAGTTATTGGCTGGTTGGATGAGATTTCTCTCATTTTCTGTTATAAATAGGTCACCTAAGAGCCCAGACATAAATCCTATTGAGCATATTTTGGAAGTTTTGGAACAAGGCGTGAAAAGCCATTACACACCATCAATGAACTTACTGAATTATGGACAGCTTTAGCCAATACTTGGCAAGTCATTCCCGATGAACGTTTCTAGAAGCTTGTTGAATCTATTCCTCTTAATGTGATAGCCGTTATCAAGGTCAAAGGAGGGCCAACTCATTACTTGTTAGGTATCCCTAATCCAGGGCCGTGGTAGCCTAATGGCCAAAGTAACGGACTCGTGGCCGACATGTCGTGAGTTCGGGGCCATTGCCACTGAAGACCCACCATGTAAGGGCGCGATGGACTTTCAATCTAACGAGAGCTCAAAATCCTCCCATTAGTTTGGTGTGATATTTAAGAGAAGGGGGATGCCAGCTCAGATGTCTACCGTTTTACTTGACCGTAGTACAAATTACGAGATCCGTAGGCCAAAGGCCCTCATGTAGCTGAACACTGCGACGTTTATATTCATTCATTCACTAATTATTTATACCTAACTCACTGGCACTTCAGTGTATATATACTAAAATGACTTCAGTATACAAATGCAACAAAAATATATTATTTAGGTTTCGGAGATATAAACAGGGAGATACTGAAGAATTCTAAGCGTTGTTGACTGAGAATAGCTTTTAAATTTATAAAAAATGTACAATTAAATCTATTTTATGGCTAGATAACCTTTTCGTTTTGGCTTATAAAACTGATTTAAATCCTAAGTATTTTAATATAAATATCCATATGAAAAAGTCACGCTCTAATTCAAGAACAATAAATAAGCAAGTTATAGCGAGATTCAATGATCTAAATTTACATTCAAAGCTTGAAAAAATTTTAAATTATGATATTAATAATAAATATAAATGAATTTTACTAAAATGATTATAACTTAAAATAAGGAGTAAAAATTCAAATTACAGGAATGTTATGTAGAATATTGTTGTAGTTGTCTTTGCAATAATACTCTAAACAAGGGAGAAAACTTTATTAGAGTATCATACTTTATATAAAAGTTGATGTATCCTCAAGTTCGTATTTTTATTCATCTCTAATATGTTATTAACTCTGTATTTATTCCCACGAATTTATTTTAAGTACTCAATTCCCGTTTAAAAAAAGCTTTTAAGAAGCAATAAAAATAATGAAAACTTAATTGGAACTAATTAATTAACTCTCGGTATCTTTTTTACCTCCATTTTTATTTAATTAATGTTTCTTTGTTTGGTACAAAAGCACTCGAAATAACGACTGTATAAATCGATTTGTAATGCCTACAGAGATTTAACTTCCTTTAAGGACAAAAATGACCATAAGACACTGATACCGTTGTTTATTTAATCAGTTAAAATAAGAAAATGTACTTTTTTAAAGCACTTATAAAGTTTTTGGTATTTAAGTTACAGAAATAAAAACGAAGAGATTTCGAGAAAAAAAAGAAAGAAATTCAGGAAACATGTAGTTTTGGCTTGTTAGTAGCCTACACGGTTAAACATTTTAGCTAAAAAAAAAGAAAAATTTCACCCCAAAGTTAATGACTTGTACTTCTGAGTCAAATACCGTTTAATGCAAAAATCGATTCTGGCCTTTTGCGAGTTTGGGATATCTCTCAAGCTCACCACCATTTCTTTAAAGCCATTTTGAAAAAGCAATTGCACCACGTGCAAAATTTTTGATCAGAATAGACAGACTTCCATTCATAAAAGGAGAAAAAAAGACATTTATGAAATATCAGGAGTTCTGAAATGGCAATTTTCGTAAAACCCCGGATTAAGGAGATGGTGTGTATGGGATTTTTTTTTTAAAATCTTTCTTAAAGGATGTTGTGTTCCGTGTTTCGTTTGTACATCGCTGGAATGGATTTAAAGAGATTGCCTTATTACTGTGGACAGTCACTTTCGTCAAATTTAGCTTTATTGGATCTTCACTAAATTGAAAAATTTTTCCTCACGTGAATCCCATTACGATATTTCCCGAAGCAAATTTTTTCTGGGATGTGTAATTTTCTGTCCTGTTTTATGTTCCTTCTATTTTAGCTTACGATAATTTGATTTTTGTTTCAAGAAATATCTGCAGTGTGGAAAAATAAGCAAAATATGAATCTACTTTCCTCAAACGATATCCCAAAGGATTCATTTTAGACAGCTCTCTACGCAACATGAGAAATACTCAATGGAAAATCCTATTAGGGAATTATTTTTTTGGAAACAAAATATTTAAGCTGTAGTCCTTCTTAATATTGTAAACTCCTTCAAAATTGAAAACTATTTTAAAGGATCTTAAATTTGATGAAAATGTTATCGTAATCAAAATATTTCTTGCAGGACAGTGAGTATTTCATAAAAAAATCTTTTTCTGAATTAAAACGAAAAGAAATTAGGAATTCCATTAAATCCCATAATTTACAATAATAATTTAATGTAGCGTGTTGATTACAAAATAATAAATTAACATATATTTTCTTCAAATCGAAAATCTGAATTATAATTTAAAGAACAGTCAACAATGTTTTAAAGATCTACAAACCATAAATAGGTTGCTTGAATAACCAAGCAGGTAATTTCGATTCGTTTTTTACATGTGTCGAAATATATTGACAGATTAAATAATGTTATACAAAACAAATTTATTTTAAATAACTTTGGAGCTTTATGTAATTTACCAGAAATTTTTAATTGTATTTGGTTCTAAACAATGATACACATATAAAAAAATTTGATAAGCTTTCTAAATATATATATATATATATATAAAAAAACCTCTGCCAAATGTGTGCTTATGATAAATTTAGTTATTTGTAATTGAGAACTACATTTTACTGCTAAACTATTTTTTCCTGCATAATAAGCTTCAGACAATTACAAAAAATTATTAAGAACTGTTAGGTTCTTAAATAATGATGTAGAAATCACAATTAAAAAGAAGAATAAATATAATTCATAATTATAAAGGAATGTTGCTAAATATTAGGGTAGCATCTTGTTAAATGGAACTAAAATAAAAAGAGTTCGCATGGTTTGGGCTGAGGTTATGTTGAATATTAGTGTTATTTTTCTTATACGACTCGATCAACTGGTGAAAACGAAGCCATTAAAAAGTATCGTAGTAAGGAGCTAGATTACATCTGGTATTATCAATGACATTAAGCCTCAAACAGTTGATAGTACGTTTCGGCTAACATTCAACCGAATTTTGAACGGAAGGAGCCCAGGGGATGGGTCGATTGTTTTCCATAACTCGTCTCCTAAAACCAACCTCTCGAGAACAGATTGGGCGAATATTTAGAGTGCCCTATGCCACACAGACACTATACATTTGCAACCATTCATGCATTATCCGAGATTCAAACCGAGCCCTACGCGCAGCAGTCAGCTGCACTAACCACTATACTGTCGGAAACTTAAGAAAAGGTAAATAACAGCAAGAAATGAAATCCCTTGTCTCTTAGTAAAAAATTAAAGTTCTTTCACCAATTTAAGTCTAGTAGTTTATAATAACATGTCATAAGCTTCCCATTACGATCACTTATCTGGATTTGAAATCACAGAAATTTTAGTAAAAATGACAAACTTTGGTTTTTTAATCAATTTATGTTATATATTCAATTATATGTGTTACAAAAAGCCATTTACGAAATAATATGTTTGTGGCCCTTCAAAAACTAACACGAATAAGAAAGATCGTGATTTCGAAAGTTAAGTGAGAGTGAGTGAGAGTTAGGTTAACTTCTTGCTACTCGAAGGCTGCTGGCAATAAACTTCGTAACATCGGTCAACTTACGAGAACGAAATACCGACACCTGAGCTAGCACCCGTCTCCTAACGTGAGCACCACTCCCAGAAGAGGGCACTGAGCTGAGCAAATGTTAGAGGTCAAGAACAGCAATAAGTCAAACGATGGAAAGATTGATGTTTACATCAATGTCCGGTAAAGAGAACTTAGGAATAATATTTTTTTAAAATTCCATTTTTAGAAAAATATCTTATTTTAGAAAATATCTATAATAATTATTATATGAACAACAAATAAAAACGTAAAAAAAAATGTGTTCCGATATCGGATGCAGAGTCTCATTTAAGTGTTTACTGGGAAGGTTTTAAAATAACCTGCTTAAAGTGTACAAAAAAGCAGAATGAGGGTTATATATATATATATATATATATGTATATATATATATATACATATGTATAACTTTCCCTGTGGCCCAGAGTATTGGCAAATACAGGTGAAGGTTGGCGCTAGTCGCAAGGCATTGTTTAAACCTGCAATTCTGGTTAATAAGGCCAGAAGTTTGCTATAGTACTACTGTGGCTAAGACTTATATTTTTGAATTATATACATATATATATATATATATATATATATATCATAATGGTAATTATTATCTACAGATTAAGGGTCTACCACAAGATGGCCCATCTAGCAACTGTCTCGCCAATTTATATTTACATTATTTTGAAAATAGTTTCGCAGAAAACTTAGAATATTACCTTTTTTGTTATATAAATGATATAATCATTTTTAGCCAGCAAGACAACTTTAAACCTAATATTAATTTTTATGCACAATATCTTAATTTAATTCAGACAAATAGTAACAATTATGAAGCAAATTTTCTTGATGTAGAAATTAAATTAAAAGATAATAAAATAGTTACTAATATTTATGATAAACGAGAAGACTTTAATTACAATATTATAAAAGTACCGCATTGGGAGAGTAATGTGCATGTTTCTATATTCAGAAATATTGTGATTAATTACACACTACGCAATAAATTTCTAGATTCAAGTAAATCACAAAAAATAAAAAACTCTAAACATTTTACTAAATACTGTTTAATTCAAAAATACCCAATTAATTTTTTTATAGATATTTGAATAAAGAAAATCTATATAGTAAGGATTAAATTTCCATATTTTTACCAGGTTATTATTTTAGACTTATTATTCTTCCTAAATAGTTTTAGATACCCCCATTTTTTTTAGTTTTAGATAAATTAACTTTTTTAAAAATTATTTTTAAATTTATTATAGCTTTTAAATTATATCATCTTAGAGTCTCTAAGATAATGGTAGTATGTTCACAATTCTTATTTTATTACTCCTATTCTTTTCATACTTTTGCTAAGTGCTACTTTTCAGCCATTGCTTTGTTTTGAATTTGTATTTGGGTCCAGAATCTGGCAATAACTTGTTTATTGTACTCAGATTTAGGGCGGGCTCTGCATTTCTGTATGCAATTTTTAGGTAAGTTACCTTTTTCTCATAATGGATTTAGATTTCCTATCCATTATTACCAATAGATTTTGCTCGGTATTATTAACAGAAAAGGGGGAGGGTTGGCTGGCCAAAAAACATGTTGAATCCCACTTTTATATAGAGAAATTTTTTAAGAGAAATTTTTTTTGTATATAAGCTGCCCTAAATAAGAAAATTTGATAATACTGTAGCATCAAATCTTTTATATTTTTATATTTAACTCTGTTATTTCAATTTTTCATATCTCCTTTTAAATTCTGTTGTCCGGTTACCTTGCCATTAAAATTTTTTTCAGTTTTAATCATGTTAATTCATCTCTCTCTTGTAGAGAAATTTTGATTATATATATATATATACGTTACTGTTAAAGTGTATAAAACAGTTATTTCATAGAATAACTAGGTATTTTATGAAATAACTAGACAAATCAGTTAAAATAGATATTAGGTGAAAAATGTCATTCCTTATCTTGTTATTCTATGAAAGAACTAATGGTTGACCGTTAAAATGAAAAATAAACAATTTAAAAGTTATTTTATAAATTAATTCATGATAAATAGTTAAAATGTCTGGAAAAATACTTTCGATCCCTATTGAGGATTAATAATTTATAAATAATATGGAAAAACAGTTGATATAATTTTTTATTGCTTATATGTCACCCAACCGATATAGAGGTTAGTGACGCTGACTGCTATGCCGTAGGCCTGGATTCGAATCCCGGATAAGGCATGAAATGTTGTAAATGTATAGTGCCTTTGCGACAGGGGTGTACTCTAAATAGCCATCGAGCCGCAAGTCATAAGGTTGGTGGAAGGTGAAGAGAGGTGGGATGTCCCTGACTACTCCCATGGTGTTCTTCTTTAAAATTGGATGGAACCTAGCCAAATCATACTGCCACCTGCATGGTGCTCAAAGCTACGCCCAACGACAGGAGTACAATATATCCCGATGCCATGATGAATTTCGTGGGCCTCGATCTGACTTAGACAGGTGGTATTAACAACAGCAACACAACATTATTGCTTATTTTATTAACTTTAGTAAAACAGAAAGGAGGAAAAAGAATATGTTGCAAAAATAGTTATATTTAAACATTGCCACAAAAAAATATTCTTGCTGGGAAGAAAAATTGCTGCTTCATAAAAATTGTGTTAAATATAAAACAAAAATGTAAGAGAATATTAATTTAAATTTTTTGAAGTAACTTTATTTTACTTTTTATTATTTATTAGAGCAAGGATTGCTGTGATGACACTTTGAATTGCTGTTCAAAGCTGACTAAAAGCTTCTAGAACCAGTTCAAAGAACTTTCAAGTTCCGTATTTCATACTTTAATAACCAAGTAATTGTTATTCTACAAAATACCTAGTTCATGCATAGAATTCAATAATTTTATGTACTTTAACTGGCTTGTCTAGTTATTTCATGGAATACCTAGTTATTCTATGAAATAACGGATTTCAGACTTTAACGGTAGCATATATATAAAAACAGTTTTATATATATAAAGTACTGTTTATAAGAATTTCATAGAGTAATTACAAGGAGAATTACAGAACAATTTGTTAGGAAGGTTTTTAAAAGAATTTGTGTAGAAAACTTAAGAATTTGAACTCGATAAAAATATATGTGATTAACATTATTATTATATAAAATAAGGAACTATGGCTCCAACGCGATTTTAAGTAGGGGATGCTTCCCATGCCAAAGGGAACATAATTTTGTTCCTTTTATTGTTTACTTAACAGTCAAAACAAAACAAAAGCATTGTAATTGGTTATTGAAATTGAGAACAAGTTTTATGAAGAGAATGAGTGTACCCAATCAAAGTTCTTTGAATACTTAATTGCGTATAATTGCTCATATTAAATTATATGTCAAATAATGTAAATTTATATTTGATTAAACAAAGCTGTCTCCAATTCCACTTTCAAAATTACTTACTTCAACAAAAATTTATAAAAATGAAACACTAAAAGTAGGATTTTTTAAAAAACAAACAAACCTTTTTTAATTAAAAAGATTGTAAATAAAGTACAAAATTGTGTATTTTCCGAGTTTGTGTGTGTGATTTTTAAATTAAAATTCATTTGTTTCAGAGTTGAACTTCGAAGCAAAATATCTATTTTTAAGATTTTTTTTTTATGTAACATCTCCTTTTGAGAAATGTTCACACACAGTTATTAGGTATTAGTAGTAATCCAGTAGTTATATTAGATAAATACTTAATATTTTACAAAAAATTAACTTGATTCACTTACGGTTATATTCTGTTACGCAAAAGGATTTCCAAGTTAAGCAATTTTACATTTTAATTATTTTTAAAGGTATTTTTCCAAGTTTTGAATCATAAATCACCCAAAGAATAATACAAATTTAAGTTTTACATATCATACTTGGGCCTAGATGTAAAGTTCAAGATGTATTGAAAACATGGTTTTCCATTGTGTTTCTTCTTGGCATGACATGTTGAAAAGATAAAACATTTTAAAGCAGTAATGGATGTCTGATCAGATCAATTGATGATAATGGATAGCAAAAGACAGCTTTCCGATTTTCAGAAAGGCGTGATGAGAAATTGCTCAACTCTAGATGGGATGGCAGATAGCTCCTTTGATCGATTGCCTATTTTATCATCAATTTGTAAAAGAACAAGGAATATTATAGACATTTTCCTACTTTCGAAGGGCTAATAAACTATTTTAGGCATAATAAATATTCAAATTATTTTTAAAAAGAATGCAGCATATTTGGAAGATTAGAGACATTTTGTTCTTTTTAAATATGTTTAACTTCATTTTTCTTTATGCGAATATACACATTATGTTTTAAGTATCATTTAAACACAAGCATTAGCGCTATGAAAAACACTAAATGATTCAAAAGTAATGAACCAAACTTGAAATGGTTGGACCGGATTTTAGTGCGTAACTTCAATATCGCCAATTTTATAACAGTTTCTGTCTACATATTAGACAAAGTCCAATGCAGAAGAACGAGGTGCCTAAATGCAATTTAGTCATTTCTTTTACTCCGTTGTCAAAGTTGTTAATCAAATATTAGCGTTTTACCCTAAATCTGTGCTTCTCAAACTTTCAATATTTGCGACTCAATATTCAATCATAATTTTTCTCACGCCCCCCTTCCATACAATAACAATGTATTAAATTCAATAATACTCTCCTGTCCATAAATTAAGGATAATTCAGAATCACACAGAAATTTAACTCTAAAATAAAAATTTCACCTGTAGAATTATCACACACATCTTGAAGAAGAATATGCAAATTACAGGAAACCACCAGATATCGCGGATAGTACGTCACAATGACGAGAGTGTAAGAGAGGGGCATATAAGGAATGGTGGCAAAGAAGTAAAATTGTTCACAAGCGCTTTAAAAGACTTTCAGTGCAATAACCGTATAGTTATGGCACAAAGGAGGCATTTGGATGATTTTTTACGTGGTAGAATTATCGGACGACTGGAATGTGGACGTACCCAGCTGAAAATATCCGAGGAACTTGGAATCGCCCAGAGTGTCATCTCCAGGCTTTGACAACGATTCCAAGATGATGGTAATGTGAGTAGATGTTACAGCACAGGTCGCCCTCGAGTTACAACACCGAATGAGGACCAGGATTTGGCAGTTACTGCCAAAAGAAACTGACGGAGCACAGCATCAGACCTATCGCGTCAGCTCTCTTCAGCTACCGGTACGACAGTTTCAAAGCAGACCGTGTACAGACGCTTAGGGCACATTGGTCTATATGCTCGTAGGCCTGTCAGATGTGTTCCCTTTACCGCAACTCACTGTCGCCTGCGATTAACCTGGAGTAGAGAGCATGCATTGTGGACACCACAACAGTGGTCTTGTGTGATGTTTTCTGACGAGTCCAGGTTTAGTTTGCAGTCTGATTCTCGCCGGACTTTCATATGGAAAGCGCCAGGTACCCGTTACCATCAAGAGAACACCATTAAACGACACCGTTACGGTGGTGCAGGATGGCTCGTTTTAGGAGGAATTATTCTTGGTTCCAGAACTGACCTGCATGTTCAGAGTGTAACGATGACAGGCCACATTTATCGGGATGTCATTCTGGAACAACATGTACGTTTGTTTCTGGGTGCCATGGGTGCTGAATTTCTGTTTATGGATGACATCGCCCGTCCTCAACTTGCAAACATTGTAGACGAATGCCTTCAATCGGAGTATATCCCCCGTATAGATTGGCCAGCATACTCACCGGTCATGAATCCAATAGAGCATGTGTGTGATATGCTTGGCCGACGAATTGCAGCTCGTCAACCCCCTCCCACCTGTCGACCAGAACTTCGGAGGGCATTGCTTGATGAGTGGTGTAATATTCCCCAAGATCAGATTGATAATTTGATACTCAGCATGCGTAGGCGTTGTAAGGCCTGTATTGCATCGTACGGGAGACATACTGCGTATTAACCATCATACTAACCATGTTATACTGTTTTTTGTAAAGAGGTTCTTTTTTGAAATTTGCTCCAGGGAGTAAAAATCGCAAATTTTATTAATTATGTCAAACATATAGCATCTTTTTTGCTCTTGACCTTATGTTCAATAAATAGACTTTACAAATAAGTCAAATTTGTTTTGCTTCTGTCTTTTTCTTAGCCTGAACTTCATTATCCTTAATTTATGGACATGACGTGTACTATACTTTTACGCTAAGGCTACAATACTACTTTTACCTCTTAAGTACCACCGTAGTATATAAACATCTTGCTCGACCAAGGCATTAATGATCCATGGACGTATATATACGTCTTTCAGAAGCACAAACTTTTCTGGGCACTGTAATCCATAAAATTATTCCGAAGACTTTGGAATGCATTAAAAGGACCTTGACAGTGTTTGCGAAGGATTTACTTGTCTTAAAATAATTGCTTATTTATTCCTTTTCTCTCCCCCCCCATACATCACAAACGCGCGCTTACGTGGAAAACGAAGGCATCGAAGAGCGAATCGGGTAACTCTTAATAGGCAGTTAAGGGATTAATTATAAAGCATACGAATTATCAAGATGAGTGTTAATTTTAATATAATTGTATATATGACAAGCCCATGGAGTCACTGGAAATTATTAAACTTGTTTTAACTTACTACATTTAAATTAAGTACCAAATACATTGTGCAGTTCTGATACATTTATAAGTGTGTTATATCAGTGCAAATGAGTAATTTATTTTTTACTATGCCAGAATGTATTATGTTTGTTTACGTTCAGAAATGAATATCTTTTTAAAAAATAATTTTTTGTTTTCGACTTTTCAATATTATTCTAATCATTATATTTGATTCTCTATAACTTGAATTTAGCCTTTCTTCGTTTACTGGCCTAATCAATAATAATGCATTTTTCTTAAGGAATAATTATTTAGCACTAAATATACTAGCAATTTTTAAATTAGTATAATTTTCAGGCTCTAGTCTCTCCGTCATCTTGAATTCAAAAACATTGTCCATTCGTAGCTGTAGTTCTTATAAAAATTTAGCAGTTCTTTTTATATATGCAAATATATAAGACTCCATAGATTTAACAGAATATTCCAAAGCATATTGTTTTGATCATAGTAAAGTGCCTTGCAAATAAAGTAATCTTTAGCTATTTTCAATTATTTGAAATGGTAAAAATATCAGACATTAGACTTTCCACCCTATGAGATATATTTTGCTATTATGAAATATTTACAGCATTTTGGATATTACGAGTGTCAATATAAATAATTTAAATCTTATAAAACTACAAAATAGCAAACAAAAAGGTTTTATTTAGCACATCTATCAGCCATCCTGTGCTATCCAATGTAATGAAATTACTATGGAATTTCTAAATGAAATTTTAAAAAATTCAAACAATTGTATATACAGTCCGATCTCTGCATAATGAATCTCTATTTAGCGAATTTCTCTATTTTGAAAACTTTTTCCAGGAATTAAGAACATTTTACTATTTTTTCGTAAGATAATCTCTAAGTAGCGAAGTGTATTTTCTATTTAACGAACTTTTTCACTTATGATCTGAATTTTTTTTTTCATTTAAAAAATATTTCAGGAAATTTTTGAAATTTTTCTGTTTTTTTAAAACATTTTATGGTGATAAATGACCTTGAACTGTTTTTACTTAGATACAGTAATAAAACTGCCGGAACATTCAAACAAAAAAAATAAAACATCGTTTATTATTTTAAGTAATATAATGAAAAAAACATTAGATTTTTTCAGTAGTTAAATTTAAGGGCGCATATGGTAGTATATGTTTAAAATTAGTGGTGTTAAAATAATGTATGTTTACATTTATTTGTAGGCTTAAAGATAGAAAATGTTATTACAAAATCCCTTGATTTTAATATAAAGTTATTTTTAAAATTGAAAGTACAATGTATTCCTGGTCAACTCTTTTCGTGTTTTCCTTCCGGATTCCTTTTTGATGGGAAAGATATCTAAAATAGCTAACAATCTACATAAAATGAGTGAAAAATTACTTTATTTAAATATTATATAGTGTCTCAGAATTTAAAGTTTGTTGTACGTGGTTTATTAGGTATATTAAAAGATGAATCTCTGTTAAACGAATTTTCATCATAAATAACTTTTTGTCAGGATTTAGCGACTTCGCTAATATAGGTCCAATTGTATTTTAATCCAATCTCTTGCGTCCACAAAAAAAGTTTAAGCTGGTTGCAATTTTTCTTAATTTTGAAAATTATT
>BMAO01006096.1:0-45739 GCA_019973975.1 Trichonephila clavata | reverse complement strand
AGATAAATATTTTCGTTTTTAAACTATTTGACCTACCTGCTTGAAAATTGGTAGGAATGTTTCTTTCATGGAGTAAATATCCGCTACAAAACGGGTTTGGAGAAAATTGACCCCAAGGGATGCTGCGGGGGGTTAAGGGCAGATATAAATAATTATTTCTTTTTTTAAACTATTAGACTCACAATCTTGAAATTTGGTTAGCAGATTCCTCTCATAGGATAGAAATACACTGCAAAATGTGTTTTGTGAAAATCGACCCCTAGGTGGTGTTGCGGGGTTCAAGGGGCGTTATTGATAATTTTTTTGCATTTTTAATTAATTGGACGCACAGTCTTCAAATTTTGCTAAGCAGATTCCTTTCATAGAGTGCAATTCCCCTACAAAATGGGTTTTGTGAAAACAGACCCAGAAGTGGCGTTGCGGGGGCTCAAGTGGCGTTATAGACAATTATCCCCATTTTTAAACTGTTAGACATGCAGTCTTGAATTTGATAAGCAGATTCCTCTCATAGGATAAATATACTACAAATGTGTTTTTGAAAATCGACCCTAGGTGGCGTTGGGGGCTCAAGTGGGTTATAGATCATTATCCATTTTTTTTATTAGACGTACAGTCTTGAAATTTGATAAGCAGATTCCTTTCGTAAAGTAGAGAACCGCTACAAAATGGGTTTCGCGAATATCAACTACTAAGTTTAATTTCGGGAGATTAAGAGGCGTAATCGATAAATATTTCCATTTTTAAACTATTTGATCATCCTGCTTGAAAATTGGTAGGCATGTTCCTTTCATGGAATAGAGTTCCTCTAACAAAGAGTAAAACGAAAATTGACCCCCAAGGATGGTTGCGAGGGGTCAAGAGGAGTTACAGAAAAAAATTCCTGTTTTTAATTGTTAGACCCATATACTTGAAATTTGTTAAGTATGTTTCTTTTGTTGAATAAATGTCCACTAAGAATGTATTTTAAGCAAATCATGTTCTGGGGGATGCAGGGGGTTACTGGGACGTACGGACAAAAAAAATTCCTTTTTTCGAGCTACAAGGACTATAATAATGAAATTTGGTTTGCATTTTTCTTTTGTTGAATTGAAATCCGCTAAGAGCGGTAATTTTGGAAAACGGCTCTCAACGGGATTACGGGGATATTGATAGTAAAACTTTTGTTTTTTTCTATTAGATTTAGACTTGAAATTTGGCTTGCATGTTCAATTTACGGAGTAGAGATCCACCGAAAATTGGTTTTGCGTTAATCCACTTGGTTTTTGAGTTACGAAAGAGGAAACATCATTCTATGCTTCAATTTTAGAGATTTTTAGAAAATACAAATTAGATGAGTTCTGCCCTTTTTTTTTATCAACAGGTGACAGTTACAGGTATAAGTATATTTTTCAATTCAATCGAATTCTTAATGCTAGGACTTAGATATCAATAATTTATACATCTATATAAGCAGTAAAAATTTATAAAACATCATGAAATACCCAGCGAAGCGGGCGGGTAACAGCTAGTATATATATATATATATATATATATATATATATTTATGTATTCGTGTGTTTGTGAGATTGAGAAAGAGAAAAAAAATATAAAATTGTTTATTTATTTTCATTTATCTATATGCATAGTATCACAAAGGCAAAATGCACTAATAAGACTTTATCCCTCTTAAAATATCATATAAATATCTACGGAATTAATAAAGAAGTTTTAATATAATTTAATTTAATAATACATCCTCATAATTAGTTTCATTAATTTGCATGTAATTCAAAACGCTCTTCTGCTCTTTCAAAATGGGTATTAAAACAGATGATCTTAGTGGCCATAAAGGAATTTCAATAAACTTTCGCCGATTAATTAAGGGAGTAAATAAGATACATTTCACCTAAAAACAGAATGCTAATATCTAAATATATATATATATATATATATATATATATATATATATACAATATATATATACAATATATATATATACATATATATATATTTGTGAAATTTCCTTTAATTGCTTATTGAAGTACTATTCTAAATTTCTATGTTTACATATTTGAAAAAGATGAATAGAGATTAAAGCTTTTCCGAGTTGCAATTGCATAAACCAATGTTGTTCACGAAACATCAACATTCCATTTTAGAGAATAGCTCGTCAATTATAATTTCTTAAAACCTTAGGAAGTCTAATCTTACTTTTGGTTAACTTAAATGTTTCCAGTGTTTGATAAAGTCGGATCCTTACACACAAGACCTGATTAAGAACTAAAATCGTTTCTTAAAAAATTAACTAAAATATTTACAATTCTCAGTTTGAGTTGTATAAAAGTAAGTATCATTGAAAAGTAAACAGAAAGAATAATTACTTAACCGTGTTGTAGGTGGAAAGTATAAACTGAAGCTAACTAACAAGAGAAGGTATAAAATTATTCCAAGTCTGAATTCGACGTACAGTATATTTATGAATTCGTCATACAGTATATCAATTCACATCAGTCACAATGACGATTGGAGGTATTTTCACTATAGGAAGTAGATCAGTTCAAAAAAGAAAACTCTAATTTCGACTGCTGCCACGAATGTCATTATATACAAAAAAAGTGATATTTTATCTTCTAATAATTCCAAAAGAACTTTCAGGAAGTGCATATGGGATATTTAGAAGAACTTTTTTTTTATTCCTAATGGGTTGATGGGGATTGGTGTCTTACCATTGCAGACATAGTACATTCCCGGGAAGCTGGTATCTCTTTTTGGTGCGGCACCGTATAGGTGGAGTACCAATCGCTGCAAGTAATTCTGATGCCCAGTTTCCTTCTCAGAGGGAGGCACCTGAGTTCTGACGATGCGAAATCGTTCTTCGGAATTTAATTTTGCCCAGAGTACCCAGCCCAAACAGGCATTCAAGGAATCTTTTACATGCCGAATAATCATATGACATAGATGCTGTCAGTTTTCTTCATCATGAAAATTCTCGGACTTGGGACAGGATTGAACCCGCAACTGTAGGAGTACAAGGCCAGCAACAAGGCCTTGTACTCCTAAGTACTACGCCACCCTGCCGGCAATCTTTTTGAAAAAACTGTGCCATAAAATATAATTATTTACAAAAAGTCATATTAAAAGTAAGTGATATAAAACACTTTTTCTTTTAAAGTAAATTTCTACTTAGGCCAACAAAACATTTTTTATTTTAGTTACTTTTTATTAAATAATTACAGTTAATGTAAATATGTATATACAAATGATAAAAACACAATACTTATTTTAACTCAGTGTCGTAACAGCCCATGAGGGCCAAGGCCTATTGCACCCAATTCAGTATACATGACCTTTGAACATGAGGTGCATGAGCAGATGTTCCAGTCAGGTGGTCAGTCTGACGTAAAACCCCCAGCGTTAAATTCCCAAGCAAGCTTGGTACTCATTTATTGACCTACTGACGGGATTAACGGCTGAGCCAACCTTGCCCAGTCCGGGAATTGAAGCTCGGACCTGTGGCGTGGAAGCACAATGCACTAACCACTCAGCCACTGAGCATCAGAATCACAATACTAAATGGAAAAACACCTATTAAATTAACATTAATAAATTTTTAACCCCATTAAATTTGTGATTACATTTTTTAATAAACGTTGAATATAATAGGTAAGAATTTATCTTAAAACCGGAGTAAAAGGAATGCTGACGTCTAACTAGCATGTGCTTATTCAGGTTAAGTTAAATCTTCATCACAAATTAAACGAAACCTGTTTTATCCAATGGTACTGCCCTCTAGAGGAATAATATTGACTGAAATACACTGGTGTCCAAAAGTTAAGCATAATTGATAATTATGTGAATAAAGAAGGAACTGTAAATCAGAATGGCGGGAAACTAGATATGCGAGTGTAAAATGGTTATAAAATAAGGAAGCAAATCAAAAGAATGATAATAATTAATTTTATTATCCAAAGTAGCAGTTTGAAACAAAACTGAGCATAGCAAGGATTCACACTTTAAAGAAAAAAATGAAAGAAAACATTAAATAAAATACTGATACTGCAGTTTAATAAGGCGTGTGGTCACCTCTGACAGCCAGGCACGCTGCACAGCGATTTACCATACTTGCTATGAGATGATGAATGAGTTGTGGGCTCAAACGGTTCCAAGCTTCTTGGAGAGCTCTCTTCAGTTCTGTAACGGAGCTTGGTGGGTGCGAAAGGGCTGCAATTTGTCTCCTGAGCATATCCCATACATGCTCGATAGGATTTAAATCAGGGGAGTTCACAGGCCACGACATGCGCTGGATGTTTTCCGTTTCAAGGAAGTCATCAATCAGCAACACTCGGTGACGTAGCGCATTATCATCCATGAATATGAAGTCAGGACCGACAGCACTTCGAAACAAGCGAACATAAGGCTCAAGAACTTCGTCTCTGTATCTTTGAGCAGTCACAGGCCCCGTGTCAAACAAATGGAGGTTTGTGCGGCCGTCCATCATGATGTCTGCCCATACCGTTACTCCCCTTGATGGAAAATGATGTCTTTCCGTTATGTTTCTTGGTTCAAAACGTGTTCCACGTTCTCTCTATATCGTTACCCGCCGAGAATCACTACTCAGACTAAACCGGGACTCGTCACTGAACATCACATTGGCCCACTCTCCCACACTCCAATGTTGATATTTGAAACTCCACTTCAAACGAGCGCGTTTATGCGCAGTCGTGAGAGGAATGCAAACTGCTGGTCTTCTGGCATACAGGCCAGCATGATTAAGTCTCCTGTAAACAGTTTGTCTCGAAATTCGTATTCCTGTGGCGACTGTGAGCGCCAAACCCAGTGCTCTGGCAGTACTGCCCCTCTGACGTCGCACACTTATTACCAGATATCGGTCTTGGCGAGGGGTTGTGACTCTTGGTCGACCTGATACTGGTTGTCGGGTAACATCTCCCGTTCTTTGAAACCTCTGCCACAGTCTTGAGATCACAAACTGGTCCACATTCAGAATTCGAGACACTTCGATTTGTTATCGTGAGGATTCCAGCATTCCAACGATTTTTCCTTTCGTAAACATGTCCGATTGGCGTCTTTGTGCCATCATTCACCTTGTTTGATGGGGTTAACAACGTTCCTTCGCACAGCAGTTGCACGAAACTTGTCTGAACTGCCTATGCTGCGTGAATCGGTTTCTGCGCATTCTGACATGTGCCGGTGTTTCGCGCAGGACGTAGTCGACTGAAAAGTTTTGCATAAACCCAGTGTTTTTTCTTCACCCAATTAATATCCACAAGAAATTTGGAATAATTTTACCAATATTTACTCCATGTTTTTCGCATTTTACGATTTATGCTTAACTTTTGGACACCAGTGTATATTTCTTAAAGTATAATTAGTTAATTAAAATTTAATTAATGAATTAATATTTGAAAAAACTGTATTAACATCAAGTGTCATCCACTACAAGTTTAAAAAAATGTATTTGAACTTGAGTGGATGAATAAGAAGTATTTTGTTAAAAATTGAAATTTTGAACAAGATATATATATATAAATATATATAGAGAGAGTGTGAACTATAGAAATTGAATAAGAATGAATCTCCCAACTTAAAGCAATAAAATCAATTTAACAGAGAACTTTTAATAAAAATTCTAATTTTTATGTTGTAATTAAAATTTAATCTCATGCTACATACACTAAAATATATGTTTTAATGTGTGTGCTACAGTATTTCATAAAAGAGCTGTTTTCTTCGATTTTTTAAGTACTTTACTTTTAATTTGCTAAAAGGAGAAATTAACTGTATATTATGCTTTTTTTAATTAAAACAAGCATTTTGCAAGCAGAATTTCAAGATAAAAGTAGCTTGAAACAATAGCTAACAATTAAACATGTTCTTCCCTCATCACTGCAACTGTAGCCTTAGTAAACGTAATGGAATTTATTAAAAAAGACTTTTTTCTTCAAAATAGAATTTATATGGTTAATATTTCTTACAAATCCTCAAACAATAATAATTAATTACATTTAATAGATAATTGTTTTTTAATTTATACAAATTTTTTCCTAAGTATAACAATGCCTGAATTGAAACTATTTTTGATTAGTTAGCATATATATTTCAAAAAGTTACACAAAAAGTATTTTAATTCGTTCTTTTAAATATCCAGCAATAAAATATAATAAATTTCAAACATTTAGTAATAACTAAGAAGCTATATCTCTAATAATGAATTCAAAGCTGTATTCTGTTTAAAACTATAGTCATAAGATTTTTTTCAAAATAGAATTTATACGCTTAAAGTTTTTTTTACAATCCCTCACCTATACAATGGATTTAAATATAAAATTTGGTATAAAAGAGTCAGCTGTGTATTCCTAAAAAATGATATCTCTCTCGGTATAAAAGTTGAATAATAAATGATATTGTGTGTGTGCTTTTGAAATTAATACAAGAAAATACATTTTTAGAGTTCTGTTATTTATTTAAATGGAATGACCTGAGTTAAGCAAACTGTGTATTTATTTCGTATATTACTATGTTTTATGAAAAATACGTTACTTCTAGAAGAGCACTAGTCCGGAAGGAGAACAACGACTCTATCGATCCCAAGAATAATGTCGTCTACAGACAAATATAATAAATAATTCAAAAGTGAGTAGTTGGATATGCCATCCGAAAACTCTGAATCTACAATGCGTTAAATGTTTCATTTGTATTCAAAAATAATGAGAATTTTTACAGTTAGTATATTCTTCATTCTAAGAAAAATTTATCTCACATACTTGCAGTTTTGAGATAGGAAAATGACTTATATAAAGCTTCTCGAATAGGATTCTACACGTTTCTCTTTCGGTATTATCAAGTTTTGGAATACAATAAGTAATTCCTCTTCCATTTTATTTTGTAACTGAATTTCACTCAAATGTGTTGATACGAGTAAAGAATGTTTTAATATTTGTGATGTGTATATATATATATATATATAAAACGGAATAAAAGATAAAGGTTGAAGAATAAAACTTGATTTTCAATCCTCAGTGTAAATATTTCTTTTTCTTTCACTGACTCCGTGAAAGGTTTTTTTGTGGGTTCTTCTCTTAAATCATGAAGCCGATGGTAAAGTATTTTTTGCTCCCTCAACTCAACGGAACGTAATTAAAATGAAGAACAGTAATTTCAACCGTTGCGATACTTTTACTTTCCCTATGCGACCATAGCCGTTTTGCAAGAGTTGATGATGAAAACTTCAACACACAGACGGTACTTCTTGATTATTTTAAGAAGATAGGGTAAAAAAGCGAATGGATTATGGAAGTAAAAAAAGTCTAGTGGGAGAGAGGGAGGGAAGACTCTCTGAACAGATTGCTCATAAGAATGTTTTGAAGACGATGGAGAAAAGAAATATGCAAAGTGGTAATTACGAAAGCGATTATCTTTGATGATAGATTGTGGGAAGGAAGCCGTACAGAAACTTCGGTATGGAATTTTGGGGATTAGGCATAAGCGCAGATGCCGGTGGCTTGTATTAAAATCTCCGTCCCTGAGTAATCTGACACATAAATATTAAAATCCTCTTCCATGGGTTTTTCGAGACATCTCCTCGCCCTCCGCTACAAGCACTGAATGGTCCATCTTATAAATAAATAACCTTATCTGGCAAGAAAAAGTTTTCCCCGGGGTGAGAGTAATTTTTTAAGGATTCCTTTCATATTTTTTTATTGTATTTTGCTTTTGAACCGGAATTTATCTTGTGATGTCAAATCGTACGTATTATTGAAAACGACGTGAAATTTTAGAGGGAGAGAGATAAAGAAGGTTGTAAGGAGGATGAGCATTTCCCCTCATTTTCGATGCGTTTGAGTTTTATTAGAAAGCGATTTATAATCTTCGTTTATGGAAAATAATAAAGCTTGCATTATACATTATTTTATTACTATTTCGAGTCTGACATAGATGTCTTGTGTTCGAAAGGATTTGGTATATATGTGGTGTACCTCAATTTATCATTATAGATAGCTGCCACAGTCTTGCATTTTTTATAAAGTTATTTTTTGATGTATGTCAAAAGTGTCTACTCACTTACTCTTAAAGAATGGGAACTGTCATTCCTAATCATTCAAGAATGATGGTTTGGCAGTTTTGACTTCCTTAAATGTGATTTTATTTGCACACACACACCCTTGACATATTTACTACTTAATTTCAAAACAAATAAAAAAAGTTCAGCCTTTTATTTAATTTTTTTTAAAGTTACGGATACTAAGGAGCTGAATTTGTTTTTATTGGGTTATATGTAAATGCTCATATTAGGTAAAAGATATAAATTTAATTTTTTCAAGTTTGTCGCTAAGTTCATTTGAAGTAAATTAGTTAGATTGTTCCATTATTTGATTTACTTAAAGATTATTATTGAAAATCAACACATTTTAGGAATAGAATGTCTAGAAGGACCCGGTGCTAATTTTTTTTTCATGCAAATGAAATTCTTCGTTTTTTTTTAATATTTTCTACGAGAAAATTTTCAGTAAATTAAGGTATTCGACTACTTGCGACAACTTTTTTTTGAAAAAGTGGAGGTATGGGGATTTTTTGTTGTTTTTAATTTTGGTTTAGTACATTTTAAGAAAAATATGCTAAAATTAAGAAGAGAAAAATAAATTATTATTACTTAAATGGGAAAAAAACTGATAAAAATTTACAAAAATATAACCTAAACGCGGCTCATTCTGTACCAAATGTTTATAAACAAATTTTAAACTTTTAATTCTGACGTGTTGCTATGTTAAAGAGTGCATTAGCATTTGCCGTGGTATTGTTTCATTAAGACTGTATAGCATCAGAGCTTATTGTCGTTTAGATCTGCAGCAGTTCTTCACAGACACACTGAGCTGATGAAAGAAGAGAAGAACCACTGTTTCAGTATACAGTACATCCACAAGATTTTCAATTGTGAGAGAAGACTTGGTCTTTGTGGTGGCCAGCCATATCGAAAATGAGTCAGCATGTTCCTTGAACAAATTCAGAATAATTTGTGCTCGGGGAATTTTGGTATTGTCATACTGGAATATTCCAGCTCCATCGGTTAGTCAAAAATTCATTTACGGGATGACTTGGTCATTAAATACGTTTCAGTAATCCAACAAATTCACTTTAGTGTCAAATAATGTTACTGAAGAAGTTCTAGAACCATTGAAGTAGTCTAAGACAATAATACTGGCTTTGTTTGCCTGGTTAGAAAACATATTGCATGAAGAGCCCAGCATTTCGTGAGATTATTTTCTTACCCTCTGTCGCACTTATCGTTCTAGAATAGGCTGAATCTTGACTCATCAGACCACATGATATTTCTTCATTACTGAATAGTTCATTATTTATGATCTTTAGGAAATTGGAGCTATTTTCTTCGGTTTCTTTGAGACTTAACAGCTGTAAAGTCTCATTGTGAGTGTTAAAATATCCTTATGTATATTGTTAAACATTGCTGTGAATTCTGCAGTTGGGTTTTGTAATTTTTCTTCTCCAGTCGCTTGAGAAATCCTCGGTACCTGGAATTCAAGTATTTCTTTCTATCCTATTTATTTCTATAAGTTGACGGTATACCACTACCCTCTTAAGTCTTAATAATGCGCTTTACCCCTCTCAACCCAATTCCAGAAGTTTCAACAACCTGTTTAATCTTTTTCCCCTTATAGATGCAGGCCAATAATTTAATCATTTTCAAAACGAGGAAGGGTGGAAAAGTTCAACATACTTGTTTCAGAAACTCTCAAATGTTCTATTCAACAGCACTATTCAAAGGATAAAATAACAGTGGCAACATGTAAATCGCTGTATTGAAGAGCAATCAGGCGGTATTATGCATTTTCACACGATGATTTTTTTGGACCCAGTAGTGTACAATAACGTCAATGGTTAGCTACTTATAGAATCATGCATCTTTATTTTACTGAAATTTAAAAGCAGATTAGAGTCTAAAATGTTTTAATATGCGAAAGTATAAAAGCACATTACAGAAATTCTTTGCATTCAAAAGGTTTATTCTAATGCCCCTAAAGAATTTGAAGTTGAAAATTAATACTTTTATTTTAAGTATTTTTTTGTGTGTGCAAATTAAAATGGATAAATCCAGGATTTTTTTTGGAAAGCATGAAGTATAGTTCCAGAAACGTTACAGAAGTACACCTTCATTAAAATAATTAGAATAAATTGTATAGAAATACTTTACCTTTAAAATAATTTTTAAAAATTTGTGGTAATGAAAATAATTAGGAAATAATAGAATTAAATAGACAATGTACATTAATTAATTTTTAAGGTTCTAAAAACAAATCTTTAATATTTATACATAAAGCTGTGATAAATGAAAAGTTTTTAAGATTTTCATAATAACATATACTAATTAAGAATAAAACATGCATTTTTACTACAAATAAATAAAATTCTGTACTTTCAGTGTAATTAACGACTTTGTTACTTTTCAATTTTAGATCAGAGTTCATATTGCTGAACTTTTAATTTTGAAATTTACTTCTTTGATAACACTTAAGAGTTTCTATTTAAATTAGAGTTTTTTTCAATTACATTTCTATAATTTTATAGTAAGAAAAAGTAGTTCATTCATTCTATAACAATATAGTTCATTCTTCATAAAATAAAAAAAGCGAACAATTAAATGAATTATCATTTATTGAATTGAATTTTTCTCCTGGTTATCATACATATATTTTATATATTTTTATGAAAAACAATCTGAACAGAAAAGGCGCGTCAAAAATTTTTTACTATGCATCGAGATATAAGTATTTAATATACGGTATTGGTGTTAAAAATGAGCAATAAAATACGTAAGTGAAAATATAGTAAATTGCTTTTTTAAAAACAATGAAAAATATCCATTTTTATGTTTTATAAAAACTACGATTTCCGAGAAAGAAAAAAAAGGAAATGATAAAACCCACCATTTTCATCCAGCGGAATTCTGTACGGTTCCCTTATGCTTGAAAAATTCACCTAACGAACCGAAAAAGTTTCTCCTGTTTGGAGGAAATACCTTTGAGTGAAATTATTTTCTGAAAGCTCGCTTCACTGGGCAAAAGAGAGAATGCTTGCAATATCACTAGTTCCTCACAAGAAAGTTAGGAGAGTTTCCTTTTCAAGTAAGGAGGATAGTTTGTTTTCATAAAATTGGTAAAGAGGCTCCTTTCTTTTAACTTCTGCCATTTTCTGTTCTGTAATGTGAAGAATAATCTCTCTATTTTGTAAGAAAGCAACGCTTTTTTCGTCGTAAAATAAAGATGTATAATTGGAGAAAAAGATGCCAGCAGCCATAAAGAGTACTGTATTATTTTAAGGAAAGTGACAATCAATATAGGCTTTAAGGTGAACAAACATTTTATTTTAGAGATTTTCTAGTAAAATAAATATTTAGTTCTTCTTTAGCGGTTTTTTAAGATAATATTTCTTTTTATAAGATAATATTTCTTTTTGAAGATAATATTTCTTTTTGAAGATAATATTTCTTTTTATAAGATAATATTTCTTTTTATAAGATAATATTTTATAATTTTTAAAAATTGGTCGTACTATATGAAGTATAAAAAATTCCTTATATTATTTTCTGGAAACATGAATTTAAGAAATAAAGCCATGACATTTTTAGCAAGAGAGTTTTTTTTAAAGAATTTTTTAAAAATTCATAGAATTACAGGATATACATAAGTAATATATATTACAAGTATTTATAATTTTAAGCACAATTGTATGGAAATATTAAAATAAAGTATACAAAAGCGTATTTCATTGTTTTTTAAAATCTTAAATTCTTAATGTATGTGGAGAGAGAATAAAAGTTTTACCCTCTCTTTTTAACAGCTAACAATAATTTATTTCACTGAAGGCAATAAGCAAAACTAACACATATCACAGCCAAAATTTTTTGAAAGGACTATAGTTAAGTATATTTTTATAATAGAAGGAGAAGCCCATTACGAAAATTTGAAGTCAATTAATTTCGTAGTTCAGTTAGTGTACTTAGCTTTCTTAGAGTATATTTTTAATAAAATGCAGAACAAATTTTCATTCAAAAAATATATTAGAAAAAATGTAATACGTGTGATTAAAACAGCATACGATACCTAATTTAACAAATTTTTCTGATTATTTCTGTTATTTTTTTCTCATATTATTCAGTGGAAGAATAAAACAAATTACAAAATAAAAAATGCAAATATATTCTAAATCATTTCTTCTTATTATAAAAGGAAAAAAAAAAGTTACCAAAGATATTTTCCAGTGAAATTATTATTTAATAAGTCGATGCTAAATTAATTCTTTGTCTTCAAATGTCTTGTAGTAAAACAAGAATGGGTTTTATATGCAGATCCTTCTTACAAGTGTCGCTTTTTCAATACCATCATTAAAACACATTTGGAATCATTGCTATTCTTTAACTTAAGTGCAATTAAAGATTTTATCAAATATCTACTAAGAGGAAAGCTCTCTTCGTCAATAACTTTAATCACGCCCAATTCACAAAATGGTGAGAAATAAATTTATCCTCTTTGGGCATAGGAAATCATTAAAAGATAAAGGAAACTCCAATAAAAGGAAATAGATAATTATTAAAGGAATTAGATTTAATGGTGCCTAACAATATGCTGCTAATTTAACAATATGCTTTACTCAAAAAGAGTAACATTGAATTAGCAATTTTATCTCTAAAACACTTGTAATGTCAAAAGTATCTGACTTTAAATAGCGATAATGATTTAATAAGGCTTTACTTCTGAGAAGTTACAGGATACCAAACTACTTAAACTTTAAATGCTACTAAATTTGCTCTTCTAAGAAAAGCAAATTGTTTCCAAGAAGGTAACATAATACTCTAATTAAATTTGTTATTATTGAGAACAAATATTTTAATTAGATAATTATATTCATTAATTTCATATTATAACAATCAAGTCTGATTATATTCTATGAAAATTTTAATTATTTTTAATCTTTTATGAAATATAATAAGTTTTGAAAGAGATGTGGCTAAAGTATTTTGATGTAATAAATCATTGAGAAGTAGCCATTTAATGTTCATTAAAATATTATTTCATTCTTAAAATAGAAGTGATTGGATAGTAGTGAGAATCAACTAATGATTTTGTTATGAAAATGTAGTTTTATAAATTATTTTAAAATACAATTAATTTCAGTACGCTGCATAAATTGAAGCAGTCTTTAATGTGTATAACTTTGAAATAGATATTAATGACTGTTGAATAAATAGCTATATATAGAGATAAATAATTTCTACTAAGTTTATAGCTGTTGAATTAACAATCATTTTTGAATCAAAATATTCTTTCAGATGTAAAGTTTATGAAAAAAAATATTTCAATTTTAATTTTGTTTTTCAACTTATTTTGAATCCTTTTTCTAAGGAAATATTAATGGATCCAGATAATAATACACTAACTCCCATTAGATGTGATAGTAAAGTTATAAAGTTGAGAGAAATATTTAATATCATAGATCGATACTCAGTAAATGTCTGATTAAAATTTGCTTATTTTGTTTATTTTTTCTATTTTTCCATTAAAATGTTTTTTTCCTTTTTTATTATTTCACCATTAGACCCGGTAAGTTGATAGCTTGTCAGATATTCAGATCAAACAACTTAAAAATAAGCTTTTTAGTTTTTTTCAACCTTAAAGTATAGTTTTTGTATCAGGAATTTAGCACATACCTCATTAAAATCTATTTTTCGCAAAAAAAAAAAAAAAAAAAAAAAAAAAAAAAAATTGACAAGCGAAGTTTTGTAAAAAATTTAATGCTTCTGTTCTGCAAAAATGAACATTCAGTTAGGTTAACATAGGCATCTTTGTTGTGTTTTTCCACCATTATATAAAGATTATTTAGAATCAAATATTTTCATGAGTTTTCACTTATAGAAGTTTTGTTAACCCCCCCCCCCACACACACACTTATTTTTTTTAATCAAATAATAAATTTGGTTATCTCTAGTTACATTTTTAAAACAATTTTTAATCGATTAATATCGCATAAAACTTCTATTGAAAGAACATTTCAACTTCCTTTTTCACAGTTAAAAAATCTTTAAAGATTTTCAGATATTAAAATAACACTAATTGAATTTTTAGTAAAAGCTATAAATATATTTCCTTTAGATGCAGTGTTTTATCTTTTTCTTGGGACTAGCAATTATTTAATATTTCTCTAACGTGTTATGAAAATTTAATTTTTGAATCAAAATCAACTATTGAAAAGCTCGTTGATTTTTATTTGCCATATGTAATTGCTATAGTATTTTTCTGTTTATTGATCAATACAACTATGAAAACACTCTCGTCAAAATAAAGGTAACTGACTTTACCAAGCAGCAGAAGCGCCCTTAAGTGTCCATATATCTTCAGTTCTATGAGAACCCACTCATGTTCTTTGCCCATTATTTTTATTAGCGATACGTGTTGTCTTTGTGTAATATAACTTAAATTAAAAAATGACTGTTACACTAAAGGAGACATCGCTGAACCCAAACCCGTTATTACCACTTTTAGTTTAATTTTTTAACGTCTAACGCTTTACAACTAGTTATAATCCTTACAAATAATTTTTTTGTTTTGAAATTTCAGCACATAAAGCTAAGTTTTTTATTATAAAGGAAATTAATTAATATAAATATTTTTATCATTATATAGATTTTTTATTAAATTTCATGTCTAGTTTTTTACGTAGAAGTTTTTATTAAGTTTATCGATATAATTATTATTTTTATTAAATTATAACAAGTTAATCAACAAAGTAATTAAATATTTAAGTTAATAATCAATAAAAATTAGCTGTAAAATGGTGATGCAGTTTATCTGTTCTAAGAAACTGCTTACGTTAATTTGACATTAATGCACTCCGCGAAAGAACGATATGCACAAAAAAGAATTCTAAACTTTATCTAATTTCTTATAACGTAAAGAGTAAGTCATTTTATAAAAAGATTTCCACACAAAACATAAAATTCAAGGAAATATTAATATAAATTAAGAACGAAAAAGTGATAGATGCAAATAAAGGCAAATAAATTATAGATTCAATTAAATGTAATTTTTTTTGCACGTTTCAAACAAAATTAATATTTAGTATAACAATTCTTAGACTTCAACCATTCTCTTTGGTAAGATATTAGACAAATTTTAAATAAGGTATATATTCTCAGCAATAGATGATGGAACTTTTAATTTTATACACATTTGAATATTGTTTTGACCTTGATATTTGTCTCGCTAGATCTACCAAATATATTTCATTATTTCAGTTCAGGAGATAAGGATTGCTAGTGGATAAGCTCATGTTACAATACTGACAATTAAAATAGCAACATCCTGAAAGAGGGATTACTCAAACGTCAAATTCGCAAGAAAAGAAGATTATGACATATGAAAATGTTTAGCATTTTAGAGTATTCGAATGACGCAGGAGGGAGAAACGACATCTCAAATTCTGTGTAAAAGAAAAGTTACTCACTGGATTTATCATTGGGAAATCATGTTCGAGTGCTATTTATTTGTGAGGAGATCGTGTTAGCCTCGTATAAAAAGGAGAAATGGCTACCAGCATGAGTTTGAAATTGATAGCGTCTGGATCGAGGCCTATCTAGAGTGCAGTTCATCGTTCCATGTTATTACTTAGAATTCGTCGGAATATATCGAATATAAAATCGAAGGGTTATATGGGGAGGTTCTGAATGCCACGCACACTCTCAACGGCTTTCCACCATTAACGCCCAAGAGGGAAGACATCGCCAGACAAGCTTTACAGGATTGTACAGCCACATCTCGGAATTTGGGTCAGGAAGTGGGCTTGTTTGTAGTACAAGTATCCTTACTGACTGTATGACGACGTCTGGAGCAACACAGACTGTCTACACGGCGTCCATTATTCGGTCTTCCCTTAGAACTGCAGTATAGAGATGCATGGCAACGGTAGGGTATCCAGAGACAAAATTGGATACAGGAGTGATAATATACCTTATATTTAATTTTAAATTTGAACATATAAACTATACAGAAGGGGTGGGCAGACTTTCCTAGGGTACGGGCTACTTCTAATTTTTTCAAGGTGTTGCGGTCCACCCAGTAACTTAGGTGTAGTGAGCTAAAAAGAAAAGCCCACAATGCAGTTGGACCTACATTTTACGAACCTTTATCTTGCGAATTTCTCTATTTAGATATTTTTTTTTTGCAACCAAAAACATTTTACGATTATCTTCGTAAAATAATCTCCAAATAGTGAAGTGTAATTTCTATTTAACAAAATTTTCTTTTGTGATTTTCTCGATATATTTTTTCCCTCTCCGTCTATTTAAAATATTTCTAGATCATCATATGATGAAATGATTATTAGGTTTTAGTGAAGGCGGTCTACCCAAAATGTCTTGACGGTCCACCAGTCGATTGCGATCGACTTAATGCCCACCCCGTCTATACAGTAACCAGTTCTTACATGCATGAATATATTTAAATTACATCGTACAAATTAAACTAAATTCTTTGCAGAAAGGTATTTATACGGTTTCTTTTTTTATTTTATTGGATATAAAGATCATTACTCAATACTTTGAAAAATCTCTCGATGCAGTTATTACCAACTTTTAAATTTAACAATTGCATTTATTATAGTTATAAAAATCTTGTCTTTTTGAAGAATATAGTAAAGTTTTTATAATTATTTACTTATGGTTCATAAAATATAATGCATCATTTCGCACACTAAAATTCAAAAGTTGTATCGATTATCATGAAACATGGCAGTATCATAATTAAAATAAACTTTTCTTATAAAAATGCCTTGCCATTTTAATCTAATCCTAGAGTGCCATAAAATTCTTTAAAAAAAATCAAAGGACTCAAAGCTAAATGAGGAATAAAAGCATCAACATTAAGTCGAAAGGTTCCACTGTTACGATAATATTAAAAAATCTCATTAAAACTCCGTGGCGCGAATGAAAACAAAGCCATACTCAAATGTAGCTTGAACCAGTTTTAAATCTAATCGTTAGATGACCCGTTAAACAATCATTTTCATTCGTGAAACGTGAGGCATTAGATTTAAAATCCATCTCCCATTACTTCTAAAAGGAAAGTTCAAGAGAAAAAAAGGTCCTTTCTTTCCTTGATGGAAGGAATTAAAAAACAGTAAAAAATGTTGGATTTTCTTTCTGATTAAATTTTATTTGTTTAATTTTTATCTGAGAGACATCTTTTGCCAAAAAACTGAGGTTGCGAATACGAGCAGATTTTGTAATTTGTTTATAAGGGTGCACCCTTTTTTTAGGTTAATCAGATAATCCCATCATGTAAAAAAGATTTTGGACTAGACAGAAGTATGAAACTGAAAGACTAGAATCTTATGTAATCTTGAAATGTATTTGTTAGGGAATTATAATTATTTTACCTCAAATATGTAAAAGTTAACTGAATTATTAATGCATCAAGAAAAAACAAATGACGCCATATTCATAAACTTGAACATTAAATGTAATAAAATTTAAAGAATTCCATTAAAGATAGCTAGAAATGAATGCTGCAGATAAAAAAACACGAAATAGAAGTAAGAATATGACTAACAGTTAATTTATACACAAATGTAGTCGCTTTCTCTCTTGTAATTGACTGTCCCGAACAATAGAAACGCACTCTAGACAAGTCAGGAAAATAAGTGGTCGTTATTAAACGCCGTACATGTTCTTTGTTCTTAATTTTAGTCAATGATATTTGTTGTCTTAGTGTAACGCTGTGACGGTTCTATACGCGACTATACTAACACCTTGGGGATTATTCTGGGAAAAAATAATTAATTAAACCAACTTTCGCCGATCAAGAAATCGTGATTATGTATAAATGAAGTATATTATATAAATTCTGGTTTCGCGAGTTTGTGGGTTGGCACGTTGGAGTTGGCAAGTAGGAGTTAACATGGAGTCTGCGAGTTAGTTGTTAGTTTAAGATTGAAAGATAGTGGAATTGGTAAGAGGTCTGGGGGTTGTCCAGGAAAAAGATTACAAAGCGTGGAGCCAACAACATTGATCAAGCCGAAGAAAGCGTCTGCAAGTTTCCAGTGTAGGATCCGATGCATAAAAAGTTCAGGTTCTGTGTGTTTGATTAAGTAGAAGTTCGCTTATTAGTGTGTGACGTAGTTTATATTGAGCGTATTTAAGCTCGCTTAGATTCAATTGAGGGTCCGTAGTAGTATCCCCGTGTTATAGAATCTCACCTCCGTGCTCTACTATTTAATCACCTACTTTAATTAGATTGTTATTGTATCTGATTGATGTTTGGAAACAATAAATTAATTAGATTGAAATCATGTCTATGGATCATTCAGTTTCTCCCACACACCTAGCCGGGTTTACAGGTAGACAAGGGGGTTCAGATGTAAGCAGGAACCGACCGCTATCACAACGTAACCAAAATTATATTAAATAATTGGTGAACAAAAGAAGACAACATTGAGCCCGTCCCCGAATTTATCATTTTTAGTTTTATCTTTAACGTCCACGCTCTACAATAGGTGCCACTCTGCGGTAATATTGTTTCATACACTTATTCTAACTCGGCTTTTGCTTACTGCCTTTCACTTCAGCTAATATATACATATACTTTGTAAATTGATCGAATCCTGTGAACATGCGAATTTCAGTTGAAATTCGTTTATCGAAATCCTCACCGAAGGATAATTAATATTCCAGGTATGAGTTTTGCATCATTTAGTTTTTGTATCACTGAACAGAAAAATTACATGTTGTATGTATAAAGTAATCACTTTTCGTTTTAAAAGATAAATGACATTTTCTCCTTTTATGTCATATAGTAGAATAATCGATTTTATAAAAATACTGTTAAGTAGATAGGGGCTAGTGGATTTTATGCTAACAGTCTCAAAGAACAAAACAATTCCTTAAGAGCGATGAAATTTACTGTAGATAAACAATCAGTAAAGTACAGGATATAGCAACAAAATCAGCAAAATAAATCCCAGAAGGTCTTCACACGTTTTGCAGCTCTCAGATACAACTATCAGTGTCTAAAAATACAATTACGTAATGATAGATATTAATCGCAAGCTGTCGCTCGATCGTAGCAACTGAAGTCTTCAACAGCTGAAGTAACACTAACTCAGTTTCAGCCAGCGGCTGCTATTTTTCGCCTGTGTGACTGTCTTCAAGCCCTTTCTCGAAATATCCAATTACGTCATAGATCGTGATGTTAATAGATTTCTCTTGTAATTCCAGAAACATCCATATGCTAACTCTCCTAATTCTCCAAAAATGGTCGCCAAGTCTCAGAAAATAATGATGCCAATTTGGCTCTATTGCCAACATTTTGCCAAGTTTACATTGAATCGTCGTTATAATGATAGGAATGATGTTGATTGCGAATATCATAAAATAAATGCAACACACACACACACACACACACACACACACACACACACACACACACACACACCACCACACCACACCCCCCACACACACACACACACACACACACACACACACACACACACACACACACACACACACACACATATATATATATATAAGTTAATATTAAAATATTGAACAGCAAGATAAAAGTTATTGACACTATTTTAAGCATTTATTACACAAAACTCATAACAATATTTAATATTGTGCCATACAAATCTATTTTAATTGCGTTTTATACTGACATTTTTTTCGAAATACCTATTATATAATAATTCTGTTTTCGAAAGTTAGTACATTTATTTTTAATGGGACGTTTGAGCGTAAGTACATCTAGCTTTGCTTCATTATATTTTGCTTTTTCTTGCACTGGACTGATAATTTTCATACTTTTTACTTTTCCTTGTGCGTTTTCATTATTTCTCTTGTCATAAGTATATTTTTTTATCTTTTATGTTCTTAAAAGGAAAGTGAAAGAGTATTGGGAATTAACATTCTTGTAAGTGTTCTCTCCATTCGTTACTAAAATAAATCGAACTATTTAATCAAATGTATGATTTGTAATAAAAACTCTTTGCTATCATTAACTTTTCAGAATCTTGTTTAAAAAATATTTCAATTTTTTGCGTTAGGTATTATTAATATGATATTTTTTGGGGGGGGGTAAATATTTCACTTGAATCAAAGTATATGTCAACAGTAAATATTATTTCATTTTAACGCAAAGACAATTTTAATATTGTTATATATTGTTTAAAAAGTGAATTATTTTTTAAAACATGCATATGAATGTGTAGATTTCTTGCAATTTTTAAATATTCTAATTAGTAAAATTTAAAAATGTATAAATTTTAAGGTACAATTGATCTGTTTTTTAGTTCATATTTAAATTAAATGACGGAGTTAATAAATCCCAAATCTATTGCCTGAACCATAAAAAGGGGAGTTAAAACTATTGACTTTTTAGAATCTCAAAGATTTTTTTATTTATATTATTAACACGTCGTATTAATTAAAAATGTTTTAAATAATTAAGAATAATGTGGCACATTAGTTTTAGATTTACTTATGCTTGATAAATAAAATTTGCAAGAAAATAAAAATCTATTTGAAAAATTTATATCATTCTCATCTTGAGAAATATTAAGCTGTTGTTTTTTAGGCAATCTAAAAAGAGCTTTATATGTGTGTACTCTCATGTAATATTTTTAAGAATCAAAACTTCATAAGACAAAGTTCACAATAATAACTCATCTCCATGTGACCATGTGAAAATAACTCATTTCCATGTGACTATGTGAAAATATCTCATCTTCATGTGACCATGTGAAAATGACTCATCTCCATGCGTGATCTATACCTAAAAGATGACAGTTATTGATTTTTAATTTTTAAATTTATAAGTATCATTTTTGTCAATGAGAAACAAATAGTGATCAGTGAAGCATTTGGATACTAGTTAGCAATAGAAAATAACATAATATATCAATGTAAAAACATTAATGCAAATATTGAACATCAAGTTCCTAAAAAAAATTAAAAATTGGATTAAGAGAATGAAAAAAAAATTTTATGAATTATTATTAAAACGTTAGATAATGATGCGTAATCCCAACCAACACCGATTCCATATATGTGTGGCATATCTTTTATTTACTTCTATTCAAAACAATCTAACAAAAGTTTCATACCGGCATCGTGGATAAGACGTAAAATTTGTTCGACATTCCACTTGTAGTAATGAGCCCAATTCGATCCTCTTGTAACGAAAATACATCTAAATAGCGGCTCAAAGTAAACAGTTTTTTCCTTTAACCGTTCTTGAAAGAAATAATTGACTGTGAATCTTTACTTTGAAGGATTTTGTCTGTGCAAACAATAGTTCTATTCGAGAAAGGGGTTTGTTTGCTCCAAGTTCTGCGTGGCGAGGAGAACAGAGACCGGATTTATGTGCTCACTCGAAAACGAGACTGTTTGCAAGTGACGGGATGTCAGTGGAGGAGCGAGACAATATTAGGTTTCGAATTGGTTTGCCAAACTCCCAGAACGATGGAAGGAGTCTAGCTAATCGAATAGGAGGCGCTTGATCCCGTCATTCGGAAAACATAATTAACGTAGTCCCTGGAATTCAGGCTCAACCAGAAATGCGAATATTTCAGGGGCGTAATCATATTTTAGACCATGGCTCACCAAATTCCTTCACATGGGGAACAAATGGTCTTTCGTAGATTGTTATTTCGCATGATAGTTTCTTGGAATTATATGGATGGATCAGATTTATTCCTGCTGTGGCCGGCACGCATATTGTTTATTTACGTGACGTTAAAATAGAAGTGAAGACGACGTTTTTATGAATGATGCGTGAAGAATAGATGTTTTTGAAGATTTTTGTAGATTTATATTTCAGTGCAAAAGGAATCTAAAATTTTTTTTTTTGGAATACAAATGATCAAGGGAATACGCTTGGGTAAAAATTATTAAATGATTTTCCAAAAAAAGTACCTCATAGAAAATGTCTTACGCAAAACTATTAGTCTGTTAAGTATATCCCTTTTGAGAAATTACACATAACTTTCCATTTTTCTTACTTAGATTGTCAAAATTTAATTATGTTTGGTTTTGTGAATATATTAACAATGACATTCCTGAAAGTGCATCCAGCAAAAAATTATAATCATTCTTCTCCAAAAAACACGAATTAGGTTATTTATCTGAAAAATTTGACTTTGAAAATTTAGAATTTTTATGTTATTTTTCAGCAGATAATTTATTATATCTCTATCTGATTTTCATACTTAAGAATTATTTCTATAAATGTAATATTTACTACATAAATTTCAGTGGCTTTTTATTTAAAGAAAATTTCAAACTATGTTATGTTTTTTTAATATTATGCTAAAATTCTTGAACATCTCCTTTTTTGAAATAAATGAACATCTAATACCCACTCTGAAATATTACCTGTTTTGAATTCTTTTTAATACCAATTTTTTTAAAAGCAATTTGGCTTGAAAACAAATTACTATTTAAAAATAAAACACACACACACACACGCGCGCGCGCGCGTGTGTGTGTGTACTTTCGAATAATATAATATAATTCTTTAATATTATATTGTTCGAAAGGAAATTCACAGAAAATAAAAAAAATCCTAAAAAGATTAACGCATATTGTTTCAGTTAGTGATAGATATTAATGAAAATTAAACCCACGAGAAATATTTATTATTTTTATAGAAGGCAAAATTCTGACTCATTTTTCCAATGCTCTTTAAAATTATGCTTTAAAATTTTTATTAAATAATGCGAAGAATAAATCCTTTTATTTTCAATAGAATTCAAAACATAATTTTACTACAAGGGTCACAACGGAGAAAATTTAGAATTTATCATTTAAAAGAAGCCAAAAGAAAATGAAAATCGTACATTGATTTCAAGTTTGCTTGGATAACTTCACCCCATATTACAGCCGTTTATATTCGTGTAATTTGTTATGGAAACTGAAATTATGCTTCTGTTTAAACCTTGATTCATTAATTATGTTTGAAATAATTACTGCACTTTTACAGTAACAGCGTGAACGAAACCCACCACTAGCAATTTTTGCTGAGAGACAACTGTACTTAACACAATAGAGAAAAAATTTCAATTAATTACCGAAAGCTTAAGCGAGAAAAATTAAAGAGATCTTCACTAACTCTATAAAAACACGAAATTACTTAATAAAAAAGATTAATGAATTTGAGAATCCTTAATAAGGATCGTTAATTTCAGTATCAGTGTTTAAATGGTGTTAGTCAAATCTTTAGTTGTATAGTTGCCTCTTTCAGGATTTTATTTATCGTGTTTTATAATGATTTTCTGACTTGAGAAGTTGTTGAAAGGAAGTGATGGGATAAGCGAAAAGCAAATATTTTTGAGAAATTAAAAGATTTTAAATTATTTGTAATCAGTAGTCTCTTTTTTTTTTGTTTAAATTTTACGAAATCTAATTCAACCAAATATCGCTTGATGGCTTAAATGTAATATTTTACATTAAGTGTGTGAACTGAAACGTCAGAACAATAATTCAATTCCTTGGTTTCATACAAACAGAAGTATATTTAAAAAGAGGAATGATGATTTTGATGTAATTTAAATTTTTAAGAAACTAAATAATTAAAACTCATCACACAAAATTTCCTTTTTAAAAAAAAATTAAGGTAATATTTAATTAAAACTTATGCATAAGAATTGTTTTAAAATTTAATATATATATCCAAGACATTTTGTATTAAAGTTACACTGTTTGTTTTCGTTTCATTTTAAGGTTTTCGTAACATTCATAACGCATATATCGAGACTAAGTATTTTTTTTGAAAACAGGAAATAAGCATATTCTAGAACAATCTTTTGTGTTCAATTTTTAGAATCAAGAGAAAATATTCTTTAAGAATAGCATGTACTTATTTTTTTTTAGTTTCACTATGTCAATTAAACTAAATTAATTAAATAAACAATAATAATGCATTTAAATTAAAAATAAATACTGAGAAAATAAGAATAACTAAATCAATTATAATTAATAGATTCAAAACATCTTTAAATTAAAAAAAATTATTAGACAGGAGAAAAAT
Organism: Trichonephila clavata; assembly: GCA_019973975.1. NCBI lineage: Eukaryota > Metazoa > Arthropoda > Arachnida > Araneae > Nephilidae > Trichonephila > Trichonephila clavata. The sequence continues at coordinate 21,653 of BMAO01006096.1, read as the reverse complement.
GAACATTTATTTTAAATGTATTTTTTCAGCCAAATTTGTAAAAACCTCTTTTCTAAAAAAATTTAATTCTGAAAATATTCACATCACATCTGAAATTCATATTCATATCATTATTTACATCTAAGATGAAAATATTATTTTAAATTTATGAATAGAAATGGCAGCATTAAAGGAGTAAAAATAAAATTATTATTTTTTAATTGAGTTATCACTGAAGATAGGGCTGTTCAAAATCAACTTAAATGGCATTTAAAAGTAAAATGATCTTTAATTAACGTATACTATTCATTCCAGTTGTTCTTTTATTTAGAAAGAGTTATGAATTAACATCCACATTTTACGATCCATTAATCTTTCTTAGTTTCCATCTGGAGGTGAACATTTCATGTTGAATGTTCTCTTTCCCACATATCCTGTCAAGCCTTCGAGATAACATTTCGCTTTCGTCAACTAAGACCTCCCAAAGCATGCCTTAACGATCCAAAAGCAGAAAAATTCTCCGGAATCTCTACAGCAGAAGATTTCACTAAAATCTCATTAAACAAGTCTGTTCATTTTCGTGTGTCTTGTTCTATCTCCTAAAGAAGACGGCTCGTTTATCTCATGATGCGACCTCACAGCTTTTGCTTTAGTAATTGTAAATATTTGAAGAGTCCACACTCCATGGAAATCTGTCACGTCTCTTGAGTAAACTTAGATTGAACCGAACGTTTGACAGTTAGTTGGATGTATACTGACCCTAGATGCTATTAAGAAGTTTGTCTCTATAATTGAACATAGTTTTAAACATGATATTAATTTGAAACTTCACATTTGCTTTAAAATATTAGAGCATAAGTATTCTTTTGTTCTTATAGTGTTGGAAAATAGCCGATATAAGGTAGGAAAACATTTTTTTAATGCAGTGCTTTTCAATTTTTCAATATTTGCGACCCGATATTCAATCATAATATTTATCACGCCTCCCTCCATAAAAATGCATTGAATTCAATAATACTATACTTAGACGCTAAAGCTACAATACGACTTTAACCTCTTAAGTGCCACCAGTGTATATATACGTCTCACTCAACCAGTGCGTTAAATGCCTTGGACGTATATATACGTCTTTCCGAAATACGATATTTTCTGTGCACTGCTGTCCATAAAATTATGCCGAAGCCTTTGGAATGCAATAAATGGACCTTGACAGTGTTTGCGAATGATTGACTTATATCAGAGGATTACCTTATTCCTTCCTTTTATCTCCCCCCCCCCATACATCATATACACGTGCCTACGTGGAAAATGGACGCAATGGGGAGCAAATCAAGTAACGTTTAATTGGCAGTGAAGGGATTATTTATAAACCGTACAAATTATCAAGATAAATGTTTATTTTTGTATAAAATTTTATATGTGACTAGCCCATGGGGTCACTGGTAATTATTAAATTTGTTCTTAACTTAGTATTGTTAAATTAATTATAAAACACATTAAGCAGTACTGATACATTTATAAGTGTATTACATCAGTGTAAATGTTAATTTTATTTTTTATTATGACAGAATGCATTTTGTTTATTTTCAGTAAATTAATAATTTTTTAAAATAATCTTTTGTTCCCAACTTTTTTAATATGCTCACGCCTCCCTCGAAGAGTTATCAAGCCTTCCTAGGGAGGCGCGCCCTACAGTTCGAGAAGCGCTGATTTAATGTAAATATGTTCTGATATATTTTTTATTTGTATTGCTTAGAAAGAAATTTATCTTAAATGTTAAACTCAGTATATCAAAAAAATTTCGTTTTTTTAAAAACTTTTATACTAATACAATAGAATCCCGAAAACTCCGTACTTGATAACCCGGCAGTGCGGATAACTCGGCCATACCCAATAAAAATAACGTCGAACAGTGATTTCAGAACGATATCGAGAAACATTATGTCCGATACAGAAATTATTACTGCCGTTAATGAAAAAATGGCCGAAAATGATAAAGACGTTAAAGTTGAGGGCACCATACAAACTCCTAAAATATCACTCTGTGAGGGACCAAAGCCTGTCGAAACCACCCTTCAATATTTTGAACAGGAGGTGCGTCGGTAATGGACTTACTGTTCCTTACTTCGTTCTGATTTGCTTCCTCATCTTTGTGATGAAGCAGCAAAACGCAGAGTGCTGTACGGCAAACAACAGGATGCTTCGCATTTCTTTAACAAAAGTAGTCAGTTTTTACAAAAATTCGTCTAAATATCTATTATAGACCGCTTTATGTCTTCATCAAGTACTTTTTTCTAAGGTGCGTTTGTTCAGGCTAATTTCTGTTTACTGTTTATTCACTAATTTTAATTTTCATGTTATAAATGCTCTAGGGAAGCCCAGTGGCTGCGTGGTAGTGCATCGCGCTTCCACACCACAGGTTCAGGGCTCAAATCCTGGTCTGGGCAAGGTCGAATCAGCCTTTTATCCCTTCTGTGGGTCGATAAAATGAGTACTAAGCTTGCTTGGGAACTGAACACTGGGAGTTTCTCGTCAGACTGACCACTTGACCGAAACATATGAACATGTACCCTTGCGCCGATGGTCACGAAAGCTTATATAGGCCTTGTCCCTCATGGGCTGTTGCGCCACTGAGTTCAGTTCAGTAAATGCTCTATGCCTTCATAAAGTTCGTACTTTTCATTTGTTTAAGGATATTTGGGCAGTTTTTCTATTGTATTATCATGCAAACAGTGCATACAAATGTGGTATAATGTTTTGTGAAGAAACACTCTTTTTTTTTAATAATCGACATTTTCACAAACTCAGCCACCTTCGGTTCACATTAGGTCGAGTTTTCAGGACCTACACTGTTTGTGTATTACTAACGCCCTTTTCCATTTATGAATGCATTTTTTACGCATCGTTTCAAGTATTTGGTAATAAAAGAGGTAATGTATTTTCAAGTTGGGGCGATATTTATTCAGAATAACACTTTTCTTATCCTATGAAGTTGTTAGGATTATTTCTTGAGCGAAAAAGTTTTTTGAAATAAAACTTTTGAGTACTAAAGGGAATACCTATATTTTTGATAAGAATCTATTTCAACTTTCCCTTTAGAAATAGGCAATTTTCAACTTCATACGGCATACAATGAACTCATTTCAACTGTTCCTGACAGACTTGAGTTCTGCACATTGCAATTGCAATTTTATAGATGCAAAATCCAGTGGAAACGCAATTTTAGTGGCGCGTAAATCGTCCTGATAGATCTTGAACATCCTTTTGGAATAGACTCATATTTCACTTCTGAATGCGTATAACAAAAAATTCCCATATTCCCTTGAAAGATGGGGTTTTTTAGAAAGATTTTCCTATGCTTTTTAAATTCTATGATTTCGAGCTATGCATACATACTCCATGAACTTATACTCTGAATTTATTCGATTTAATAATATAACAAGTCTATTTTTTGCTTTGCCTTTTTAGTATATTTCGCAAAAAATACTAGAAAAGATTTGTTGCCATATTTTTTCACTATTATGCCTTTTTATAGGATTACATGATTCTAAACTTAATTTCTGTTTTAAAAACTATATATTTTCTTCAAGCAATCTTATTTAAAAAAAAAAAAAACATTACTAAAATGATAACGAAAAAAAAATTGAAATGTTATAAATCAAAATACATAATTTTGTAACAAATTTGGAAAATGGAAATACATAATTGATAGAATTCTGAACTTTTCTTATAAGAGAGAAGATTTTTTCCGAATGGGGCAGCATCTTAGCAGCTTAGCCTTTTCAGACACATCAAGTCCCCGAATGTGCGAGCCATTCGTGGTGGCACCATCGCTATCAAATACTTGGAAGCTTGAATCAATTTTTAATTCAAATATTCGTTGTATACTAAATATTGACGAGAGTACCAGAGCCAAATTGATACTCCAAGGGATCTTTTACATACCACATAATCATGTAACATGCGGGCCTACGATTTTCACATCCCGAAAATCTATCGACTTCAGCCGAGGTCGAACCCGCACCCATAGGCTTGCGAAGCGGGCATTCTACCTCTAAGCCACAGGAGCCGACTACATCGAAGAGAGATCTTCTATTAGAGAGAAGATAATTTTTTTCTTTCCTAAATGAATTTTTTTATCGGAACTTATAAAAGTAAAATTAAAAGTTCAACAAATTAAGTATCCTTTCTGCATTAGTCATATAACATTTTAATATACATAATAAATTATTAATATTTTTACTCTTTATCTACTCCACCTTACTAATAATACTAAAATACAGTTGAATCTATTATTAAGTGGATTTAAAAATTAGTAATGAAAAAAACTATTTGATTTTCTTTTTTACTGCGCCTAAAAATTTTAATGTTATAATGACTTTTTATGTTTTCGTAATATATATCTTAATCTAAGCATAATTTCACCCTGAACTGTGATCTCAAAACCACTTTAATTGGTTTTTAGTGCAAAAAAGACACTTTTTTGAAATGACATTTCTTACATTTTATTATTTCGAATTAAAAATTCTCAAAGGTTTAAAAACGAATTCATCGACAACAAAACAAACTTTCTTGGCTTAAAATAAGAATCTAGAGAGCAAAGCAAGAACTTTACATTTTGCTACCTGTTTAATGTGATTATTTTTTTGGAGCCGAAACTCATTTTTAATAATATGGTAACGGTATGGAAACATTTTTCACACGACTTATTTAGAATAAAAAGCAAGTTTCTTAGGGAATATTATTAATTTTTAAATTTACGCATCGATTACTTTCGCGAATTTTAATCTTTCCTGCTTTTTATTCACACTTCGGAAACTACTCAAAATTACGAAGAAACGAATTGACCTTAAGTTATTAAAAATCTGTTTACTTGAACCTATTTAAAAACAAAAACAATCATAGAACGCACTTAAAGTTTTGCTAACATTCTCAAACTTAATACTTTATGTTATTAAAACTACTTTTTTAATGAAACTGCAAATATTGGCCACTTAAGGAATTATTCTTAAAAGTATCAAAATTAGGAGGCATAAGTGCTCAAACTGCAAATTAAAAATTGAGGCTTACAGTTTCGGAAAAGAATAAAGAGGGGAAGAGAAAAAAAGTTTGCTCGATATTTTCTTTAAGAAAGTTACCTGAAATTAGCATTTTGAGGGAAGCTTAATGGCTTATAATTACACCTATTACTCGAGAAGGAAATGAAAAACATCCCACTAAAATTTATTCAAGGCAATAAATATTTTTTGACCTTACGCACATTATTATAAAATGAAATAGGAAACACAGTTTTGAGCTAAGTCGATTAATTTTAATTTATGAAGCGATAATTAAGTTTTTAAATTTTTTTATATATTTTCTTCGAAATAAAAAAATAGCATTTAGTTTTTAATTGCGATGTTGCAATTAGTATAAAGTAATACCATATTGTTTATTGACTCGTAAAAGAAAATGCCACTAAATTTATTTTCGAAGGAAACCATAAATTTTTATTTTCATATTGAGATAGACATATTGTCCCTAAAGTAAATGAGATTAAGTTCTATTGAAAAAAATAAAGTGGTACAGAAAATTATTGTTGATTAAACCGATTAACAATAAGTATGTTCTTAACCGTGGATATAACTAAAAAATGCATTTGTAGTTTTATAACGGTTACATAATGAAAATTTAAACTTGTACAATAGGAGCATATTAATTAACATTTACATACGAAAAAAATTATACATGCAAACATTAATTTAAGTATACGAAAAATTAATTAAAAGCAAATAGAAAAGATTAATGATTTACTGAAAAAAGAAAGAGCTTTTCAGAACTTCAACTCATTTGAAATTATGCATCGTTTTTAATTTAAGCACATTTCATATACCTAAATATATATAGGTAGAATCAAATCTTATTTATATGAAAACTTTTATATACAAATAACAGTTTATATATACTGAAACTGAGGAAACCAAGGCCACTAAAGATAATGGAAAAATTAGTGTGGACCATGTAATTTCTTTTTTAAAAAAGAAAATTCATTTTGAAAATAAGAGAAAGAGAAGTTCTTTTGCTTGGGAATTCAATGAACAGTTTTGAGAGTTGTATTAATGTGAAAGCCAATAAAATCCTTCCGGAATGCATGATATTGAAAGGAGACCAACTAATAAACTATACTTCTTATAAAGAATATAGAAATGCAAAGAGTTAAAAGATAATCAATGTTAAAAAATATACGCTGTGCTTTATTTGTGACTCCCAATAATATGAGGTAAGACAACATATAGTTTGTGCTTTAAATATTTAACAATCATTTTTAATACATTCATTAATTCCAATGCTTTGCTAATGCATATAATCTCATAGACTGACAACCCGCATGTTAACCTCCTCGGTTCCCTTGTATCATATATAATACAAAAGTTTCATAATTTTTTGTAAAGGCTGAACAGCAAAAACAAATGTAGGAACGGTTGTATCACAGGAGATAGAAAGTGAAATACCTCATATAATTTCCTCCTTTAGTCAGCACATGGCAGTATCTCTCTATGATAGCAATTTCTAGTAGCGTCTCTAAATCAAAACAAGATGTGTGCACATCGTCGAAGAAAGTATTTTTTTCTTATTTATATACAAATATTAAGCAATTTTTAAAATATGCTTGTTCTTTGTATACGTAATTTTTACTAGTTAACAGCAAATTTTTTTTTATTTTTATGAAGTATTAAAGCATAATGACTTGTAAAATTTGCTTATGTCACTTGTGATACAATGGGACCCAATCACTTATGAACATACTTTCTAAAGCAATTTTATTTTAAATTTTAGTTATATTTGGGGGGGGGGGATTTGTGAAGATTGATAGAAGTATTTCCTGAGTTAAAATAGTTAGTTATGTTTGCTTGCCCTTTTTACCCATTTAACGCAGATTTACAACTTGCATTCCACATCAAGCAGCTCATAACAAAGAAGCTAGGCACATGACTGAAATGGTTGGGAATAGGACTCATTGAAGTAGGTGCAGGAATGAGAAGTGCTCGGCCTTAACAACTGTACAATGTGCAAACTACAAGGTTTTTCTATGCTTTACAATGCATTTCACGAAAATAAAAGATAATGTTATTGTAATATACTACCAATATGTATCTAAAACTCACGCCAATAAAACTTAATGTTGAATTTATGAATTGTATGTATTGTGTGATTAAAGACTAAGATTAAATTAATAACTTCAATCTTGCTTTACTTAAAAAAATTCTGATTGTAGTATCTTGTTCCTGATGTATCACATGTGATACATCCCCTTAACTTGTATAAATTTTAAAAAAAATTTCATTGTTCTTTTCTACATCAGAGTGTGTGTGTTGATTAAAACTACTCTATTTAAGTACCTCTTACAAAATATCAAGCTTTTATTTTTGCCTCGGGTCTGAAGAGATTATGATGGTTGTAAAGCAATAAGATAAAAATGTGCTTAGGTTTATATAACTTATGTAGGTATAACATGTCCCACATATTTCAAGGGATAATATAGTTTAAAGAAAGTAATAAGGAATCAAAATCAGATATTAGAGATTTTAATAAAAATAAATTGATGAATAATGAGCAAATAAGTATAAACATCTTATGTAATGAAAATAAGTAAAAATATCTTACATAAAACCATATACAAATATTATTAGGGTCTACTGCCATTTTAAACCGAATACTGTTTGTATTCATGAAATTATATGTGGTTAATCATGATCACATTTTTTAAAATAATGAGATTGATCATAATCTCTTTAATTAAAAAATGTTCACCGAAATCTAGTCATATTTAAAACATATCATAGCTTAATGAATTTCATTGAGTTTGATTTGTACTTTATTGCAGGTTTTAATCTTAAAACAAATAATGCTGTAAGTATTATAGCAAAAAAATGTTTTGTAAGCCAGTAGAAAGGTTCCTAGAAATTCAACGAAGGAATTATTCTAAACAAGCATTAATGTAATAGTTTTTGAAGTGTTGTTAGTTTTCAGAATACACACACACAAATTTTTTAACACATTGTTATTATACAGAATTATTCAAAGCTATTAGAAGAGGCTCACCCCATCCCAAGAATTTTGGCAAATCTTTATGATTCTACTATCTAAACTTTTAATTTCACAAGAATTAAAAAAATATAAGCGTTGAGTTTTATTTTCTTAAAGATCAGCAACCGCCGAGCTACTCAATTTCTTTTACTGTTCGTAGTTTTTTTTATACTATTATTTGATTCTTAAGCTGACCAGTTAAAGGAGTGTTTTTCAAAAGTTAAAAATAAGATGTATCACGTTATTTTATATATGAATATATTTCAGTTTTGTTTTTATTTATATAGAAATTTATAAAATTTTTTTTTCTATAAAAGTAAAGAAATGTAAAACTTTGTGGCGAAATAAGTATAAAAATAATTTCGCTATAAAATGATGCTCTACATAATCAAAACTGAGAGAAAAAACAAGAATTTTTAAAATAAAATGTTAGAATTTATATATATATATATATATATATATATTTCACAAATAAGTCTCCATTTATATATATAATGTATTATTTCTACTATAATATTTTCTATTGCTTAAGTCACAGGCTATTTTTGCATTTCATATCAAATGTAACTAGAAATCTGAATTGATGTGAGATACGAATAAGCATAACTTAGCCATTAAATCTGAATTTTTTTGTCATGTAATACTTTATATAACTTATCATTCCTTTTATTTTTGTATTTGCATATAAACTTTCCCCCTTTCCAAAAATACTGCAGATATGCCTGTGATCTTGGTAACAGCATGAAATAGCTGATCGTACAATAATTTCAGCTGTGTCTCGCACAGATGTGCATATAAAATGTCGCTCTCTAGTATCAGAAACATGCATTCAAAATTCTACTCTGGAAAAAAAAAGGGAGAATAAAATTTCGCTAAAACCCTTTTTTTTTCTGACAGGAACATTTTCATAGTTTCATATTTTCACACTATCATATATTTTTCATCAGCCTATTTTCGCACATCAGTCACAGTAAAAAGCAAAATATGCGAACTCGTCACTTTAGCTGCTTAGTGATTCACTGTAGGCGTGGAAGAGTACATGCGCTCTAGGATTTGAATTTGTAAGGATGCAAGTTTATCTTCCCTCAATGTAGTACGTATCGAGGTGAGACATTTTTCATTTTTTCCCCTCATTCCCAAGCATCGTGTCTGACAGTGTGGGCTTTCCCCATGTTGTGATGTTTTGTGTCGCGGATAAACTCTCTAGGTTTTCTCATTTCACGCTGCTTCACACTGTGATGTTACAAATAGCTACGGTATTTTCTGTCAATTTTTTAAAAAAAAACTTTGAGAAAGTTTATGTTAACAGTAGCTGTAGGAAGTGTTTTCTCTTTCGGAGCACGAAGTCTCTGAAGGATTCATTTCGCATTATGTGGTTGAGTGCGTATAGGCTGAAACTGCTTTATTACACACGAATTAAATTTTAAGTGAACAAGTATTTGTTATTTGCTTCCCTTAACTTAAAAATTTTTAATTCGAAAAAGATTTTGTCTAGAAAAGTTTAATAACTTCTCGAATTGTGTACCTTATACGAGAGTTTGCTAGATAATTTTTCTATAAATTAAATTATCAGCTTAACTAAATGAACTATTTCAGTAAAATGTTTTGTTTGAAAATAAATTATCTGAAGTGAAAGACATGCTTATTTAAATATTAGAGAATACTAATTATATTACACTTAATTTAAATAAATGAAAAAGGAGGAATAATAGTTCGACATATTTTTGATTGAGAGATGATTATTTTAAATCCGCTCATATATTCGTAACTATTTTATGTATTTCTCTTATAGTACGAAAATTTACGAAATAAAGTGAAAGAAACTTTACTTATATTAAAGTTTAAATAAATGAAAGAATGAATGAAAGAAGGAAGAGTATTTTGTATATTTTTCTCATAATGTATCGAAATTTACGAAATCAAATAAAAGAAATTTGCCTCACACACACATATTCAAGTTTAAATAAAATATAATAAACTTCTGAGAGTATTGATTTGAAAAAAAAATCTTAATATAATTATAACAATTAACAATAGTAATTATTATAAGTTAACATATTTTAAATTATATGTAATTTATTGCTATTAATCGTAATTTTAGTTAAAAGTTCATTAATTGAGTTTCTCGTATATTTTCGAAATATACTTGAATTTTCTCATCATTATTAATATTGAATTTTAAATCTTTTTCTCACATTCATGTAGCATTTAAAAAAATTTATTTCTGTAGTAAAAAGATAATGTTCCAGATAGTGATATTTGATAAATAATAAATTGGAGATAATGTCTTTCCTTCAAACAGGAATACGTTCTACGACCAAAAATAAAAATATTTCAAAACCATATTAAATATTTAATAGACTTTTAATTTTTGGCATTGTTTAATTGTAAATTCTTTAATTAAGAACTAAACTAATTTTATTTTGCGAATTATTGTAAATGCTGCTCATGTAAACGCTTTATTTTTGTTTTTATACATAAAAATTAGTTATATATACATCCGCCTTTTTAGGAGGAAGTATATATATTATGAAACTACATAATTTTTTGTAGTAACTATTTAATTTTTTGAATTATAAATAATAGTCATTGATAAATAATCTTGTCGATTAAAGGAATTTAATGAACGGCTTTTGAATGAACAATATTTTTTAGTTCATTTAGATAATCTGTATAAAAGTTATATTGGAAATCTAATGAAAACTAAACTTTTTTCAATGTTCAGAAGTTAGACACGCAAGCCTTTTTCTTTTGTGATTTATTCATTAATTAATTTATAAATAAATCATTTACTGCAAAATACAGCTTACAAAAATTCTGAAAACTCATAAAAATACAATTGATTTCTTTCAATCGGAGTACAAAAAATGTATCTTTTAAGTATTGTTAGAAAATATACAAATATTTCCTGACTTAAAACTCTAAATCTTTATCTCAAAAAATAATGTGAGTGCAAAAAGGAAAGAAAAGGGTAACTAAGCACATAACTCATGTTTTCGATTAAAAATAGGTTTTTTGTTTCTTATAAAACCTTTGAAATCTTTTAGACATGTTTTCATAAACTGCAGAAAAGATTTAATGTGATTAGATATAGTTTGAAACTGTTTCTGGCATATATCATTAGTTTTATAACCAGAAAGTATCATTAATTAGAAAAGCACGCGGATCTAACGGCAGCAGAAAAATTACTAGTGATGCTACATTTCTTATTTTTATTTTCTAAAGTAACAAATCTGAAATTTCATCAGTTCAGTTTAAAACTTCATTAATGATTTTTGAGTAAAAGAAGTAAACTTTTGAAATGAAATTAAAAAACTAATTTTCTCCTTGAATTTTCCGTTTGAAAAAAATGGGAAAGGCTTACGAATTTCTTAAAATTTAAATAGATAATAATGAATTTTTACAGAGTGTAATCAGTGACTGTATTTATTATCTTTTATTAATGTAATAACTGCTAGGTGGTAACACGAGGTAGAGTAATTGTACGGCTTTGGTGGAGTAACTGAAGCCAGATAGATGGTTGATTAGGTTGCAGAAACTTGGGTGTGCGCCATCGAGCGGGAATCTCTTCCAATGTTATTTCGTATATATATATATATATATATACATAGAGCTGTATATAATTTATTCATCAGAAGAGTGCCTATGTATAAAAACATATTAGCCCAGAGATGAATTATTTCTGTTTATCGAATGATTTCTGATTTATCATTATATATAGGCTATATAAGAGTATTTTTTATTTCTTGGAATGTAAAATGCCAAAATTTTAATTTTATGCTCATATACGATTTATAAAATCTTTATTCAAACTTTTGTTTTGCAAATTAAAACAAGACAATGACACTACAATGTAAAAAAACTTTTAGTTATCTTTCTAAAATATAATAAAATGGCTTCTTTCTTCTAACAACTTTCAGCTAGCTACACATATCTGCATGTTATGTTTTTAAGAAACACTGCAGCAGAAGAACATCGTATAAGGGAAAAAACGTCTTCGACTTTTGATGTTTATGATCTGAAATTCCTATCTTATCAAACCGTTTCACGAAAACTACCAAGATATGCGTCTAAATTAGTAAAACAATTTCGTGTAAGATTGAAAAATATTCTTAAAATCAGGAATTAATTAAGTTTTTTGAGCAACAGTAATCAACAGATTTCCTATCATAATTAATCACTAAGAAATATCGTTAAGGAATTATGTGCCAAGCTCAATAAAAGATTATATTACGGCACTTGGTTTTTTTTCAAGATTGAAATTGATTAGGCTGTAATTATTTCTACTAAGGAAAGTTCTTTAAACTTTTTCCACTAATAAATTAGTTTTTTAGCAGCGCTTGCATTTTTCATCGTGTTATTTTAATTATATGTTTATTATTGATTTCTACTGGAATCTAGAATCATCAATTTGCTTGTTGTATTTTGAACATACAAAGGAGGGTTAAATAAGTAGTTTAGAGAGCCTCTACATTTTTATAAATGCAGATTATCTTTATCAGTCTTAGGTGTGAGATACTATTTTTAATTCTTTGATTTATTTCACATTCTTTAAAGTCTAAGAAATTCTTTTATGTCCTAAAATTCCTAAAACGTTGTTTTCGTACAAAGATAAATGTAAAGTAAAATATAAGTGTATTTGCATAACATTAACCTCTTAACTGGTATGCCCGTACACCATACAGGCTACCGAAATCCTGCCACACCTGTATTACCCGCACGCTGTACGGGCACTGGTACTTTCTTCTTTCGATCTTTGATTGGCGCATATTTTTTGATTCTTAGACTGTTCTTATCAATACTAGTGTTTTTAAGAGATGCTGTTAGTCCATGGTACTGAAATATATATATATATATATATATATATATATACTTCTCATCCGGGATTTTCTTTGTGGGGAAGCTTTTCATTAAAGTTAGGAATTTAGGTTCTTAAAAATATTCGATAAAAAAATTGTTTGGCAAAGTAATGCACAATTTTTTGCTTGAGAAGAAATGAAAATGGAAGGATAATCCAAAAAAGCTGATATTATTTCTGTCCCCATTGCAAGGTTAGACTTAGTATTATAGCATGTTTCAAATTATGCATGCATATATATATGCACACACACAAAATCCTCAATCGTATGAAAAAGAGGTACAAACAGGAAATTTTTTTGTAAGTATGAGATAATTTTCTTAAGATATATGAAACATTCATTATAGCATGCAGAGTGTATTTATGAAAATCAAATATTTAGGATGTTTTGGTTCCACAATCATAAAATAAAAAATAGTGTGAAAACATTAAAATTGAAAATTAAAATAAAACTCTTTCATTTTCGTATTCTGTGTTAAGTATTCTGCTTAGTTATATGCAATAAAAAATTTACCTTTTTTTTGGAACATTTTGGGCAAAAAAATTAACCGCTTAAGTAGTTAAGATATTTTATTAAACCTCAAAATTGAAGAGTAATATTTTTATTACAATGTGTTCTTTTGCATACATACAAAATTTTTATATGTATATGCATTTGAAATAATCCTTAAAAAAATACCAACTGTTTTGAAATAAAATGTGATAGATTGGGCTCAAAAATAAATTCTTTTAAGTTCGAGAATAAAACTAGATGCTGCACTTGAACAAGATGAAGGTATAAGTAAACTAAAAATCAAATGTAAAAGATAATTTAAAAGTGTTTTCTAAGATAATCTAAGCATATAGAACATGAAAGTTGTAATTGTTCTTTTTAAAAGAATATTTGTTCAAAAGAATAATAATAAAAATATTATTATTTTTTAACATTTAAAAGTGCACAGAACGTATAAACGTAAACAAAAACAGAAGAAAGATTACAACACAAACATATGCTTCTCCGGATTCAACCATCCTGCCACCGCAGTCACATCACTACACTATCCGGATGGCGCAAGAAGAATAATTATTTGAAAAGAATATTTATTACTATTATTTTTTGTTACCCAAATTCATTTTCCTTAGCACATATATTTTGAGAAGGGAAGTCGAGTTGAGAACTGATGAAAAGTGTAAATTACTGTAATTAAATTCAGACGTGGCAGAGAAAATTAATTAAATCATGAGGATAAATTTCAGAACTGTAATCAATTGATGATAAACGAAGGAACGGCTCACCTCTTTATTTTAGAAAATTTAACATTAAAAGTTCATTGTTACGTTGCCCGATGAAAGCAATTCACTCATAAGCTAAGAATAATCACCCTAGTTCCTAAAATGATATGAATTTTCCTCAGTATGAAAAATTGAACGTTAAATTACAATAGTTACTCAACGAAAGCGTCGTTATTAAGAGAAAACTTTGGAGCTGAAAGAGGCGGAAATGGTTAAAATAAACTTTTTCGTGAATTCTTTATTTTAAACAACATTTTTAAAATGATCTATTTAAAAGATATATATGTATGTTAAGACGACTTTATTTTGAAAGAAGGGAAAAATATTTTTTTAATGCCCCATTCACATTTTGTATTATAAAACAAAATAAAAGGTATCTCATTGTGTGTGTGAAGATTATTCACACACACACACACACACACACACAACACACAACACACACACAACACACACACACACACACACACACACACACACACACACACACACACACACACACACAACACACACACACACACACACACACACACACACACACACACACACACACAAACACACACACATACACACACACACACGCCGCACGCACGCGCACACACACACACACCGCACGCACGCACACACACACACACACACACACACACACACACACACACACACACACACACACACACACACACACACACACACACACACACTCTCTCTCTCTCTCTCTCTTTCTCTCTCTCTGTCCTAGAGAATTAAATAACAAATTTTTAATTTTAACGGTGTATTTCACTTCAACGATTGAAATATAATTCTTTTTTTTATGTTTTTTCAGTTTTATCAGAGATCTAAAAATCAGAATATTTTCTCTAATTAATAAAAAGTAATGATTTGTAATTAGAAGGCATGCATTTTCATTAAAACATTTGTTTAATATTTAAATTAACGTTTTCCTTTATAAAAAATCTAAATAAAAGTTTTGTTCTTTTTAATCTTATGAATTTTTTTCAAAGTCCAATATAATAATAAGATCTAATTAAAAACACTTTTTACATAAATAAATAGTTTTCTCATGTTTTAAAATAAATATAACATAGAAGTATAATAAGGTAAATTACCGAGTAAAGAAGGTTTCAAAATATTTTCTATTCGGAGAAGAGTTATTTGACAAAAGCTCTTCTTTAACAGAATAATGAAGAGCAGATATTTTTTAAGAAAAATATCGCACAACAAAAATAGTAAGTCATTTATACAAGTCGTAATGAAATATTCTCATAACTCTTAAAGAAAAATAATTCTTAATGTTAAGAAATATTGGAAGGAAAATGGGAAATTTGAATTCTTCTTTTTTTGTACTTTTACTTCTTTATGCATTTTTAACAGAGGAAAGAATTCATGTGCTCAACAAATTCTTCATTTACTCTACACTTTTTAAATTTTCTTAAATTTTCTTTTATTTCTTCTTTGCGTTTGATGAAAAAGAAGACATTAATTTCGTTCTGCGAAAATCTTATGCTGTGTAAAATATGAACAAAATTAAAGTAGAGGAGGAAAGACAACTTATAAAAAATCACGAGAACAGAACAAAGAGAAAGAGTAAATGAACAATTGCTACTTAAATTCCTCTTTAAAGAAAATACCAAATAAAATAAGAACCGAATTTTTCTTAACCTTAGTACAAAATGTGCAAACATCCTCCGGAACATTCTTTTTTTTTATTTCGACTTAATAATAAATCCTCCTTTTCTTCTTTGAGATTCCCTTATAATCTTTTTCATTTATTTTTCATTCGGCTCAAAATACACTGCAATTACAAAGTTTATTAAACAATTTCTCTGCAAAATTTCTTTTATTCTCTGACTCTTGATAAGGTGCATTACGAGAGTATTTCTTTAGAAAAAGTACTCTTAGTAAAATCTGTTTTGAATTACATGGATTGAATACATCGTAATTAAAAAGCGATTTAATCACTTCTTGAATCGGAATTAAATTAACACTCCTCTTTATCAGAAGTCAAATATTTAATGTTATAAAAATCGATAACAAGATATTACTAGGAGAGCTTATAAGCAATTAAGTATTTCTGAGGATTTGTTTTGATTCCGAAAAAAAATCGTTGTGATTTATTTAATTTTCTATGAATAAATTAAAAAAGATTATTTTTTTTAATCCAAAAACTATTTGCTTATGAATAAATGAATACCAGATTAGAATAACGTTAAGTTTAATTGTTCATACGTCTGATTTTATTTATAACTTAATCTGAATACATTCTGAATAGTGATTTTGTAAAAATGTGTAAATGATTAATTCTTGATATTTAGTGTCATAAAATTGTTTTAAAATAAAAATTATTTAAGCGCAATTGTTTAGGCATGAAATGAAGATATTTTCAAAACATTTACCTTTTACGGAATGCTTCAATAATGATAATATTTTGGCTATTTATAGCTAAGACTTCACTACTGAGCCTGGATAAGAAGTTTTGAAAATTCCCAATATTTTTGGAGTTATTATCAATTGAAATAATAGCCGTTGTTTTGTTATAATTTACCTACTCTTATGTATTAAAACATGAATAAATCCACGTCTAAATTATGTATTTCAAAAACCGTAGTTCAGGCTCTGTACAGAAATCAAAGCTATATACATTGCAAATATAATTATTATAAAAGCAATTTTCATAAAAGAAAAATGTTTTGAAAATATCTAATTTTTAATATTTTTTGCGAAAAAATTGCATTTAAATAATTTTTTGTAACAATATTCTTTAAAAAAATTTATATGTTTATTTTAATTCAAGTGACAATGTTTATTCTAATTCAAGTAACACTAAATATTAAAAAAAATATAAATTTATAGGCTTTTGCAAAATCCCAATTCCAAACGTAGTCGATTACTGTGCATTAATAATCATTTAAATACATCTAAACCCTTTGAAAATACTTATAGTATTCTACAAAATTTATGCAATGTCCTGATATGAAGTTTATTTTGGATATTTTACGCAATTCAAACAATATTTCTTAAAAATTCAAATTCATTAAAAATTATTCTTTAGGTATAATTTTTTTACCTTTTACAATTTACTTGTTTGAAATTGTTTTTATATATTTGTTTATGTGATTAAATAATTTATGTTGAAAGTAATTCATTTTTATGTGGAAGCTTTATTATACAAGGGGTGATCAAATGAAAAGGTACGAAACGACAAGGTGGGTACAAATATAGACTTTATTCAAAATATACACCATAGGCCTGAGCACAACGATCCCACTGATGAACAAGCCGCAGGATTCCTTGTTCCCAGAATTCCTGTGGCTGTGACGAGACCCAGTCCTTCACAGTGTCCTTGAGTACGTCGTCCGAGTTGAAGCGCTTTCCTTTCAGGTGTTTCTTCAGTGGACCCAACACATGGAAATCGCAGGGTGACATGTCCGGACTGTAGGACGGATGGTCCAACGTCTCCATTGGAACTTGTCCAGTTCCATTTGTGTGACTCTGGAGACGTTGGACGCGCGTTATCATGGAGCAGAACCACACCTCCGTGAGCAGCCCCGGTCTTTTGTTCTTGATGGACCTGCGTAGGCGTCGGAGTGTCTCACAGTACACATCGGAGTTAATGCTTTTTCTGTGCTCGAGTAATTCTGTGCTCGCATCATTTGGACACCGCTTTTTATACGAGCCTTTGCTCTCTCCTGCGGCATGCGGCAACCCGCGCTTGATCCGATCCCAGTCAGAGTCTCCAATGGCATCCGAGATGTCTCGCTACATCTCTCCCTTGGCTGGGAATATGCAAATATTTAACTGTTTCATTTTTATGTCGTTTCGTACCTTTTCATTTGATCACCCCTTGTACAACTCAACAATCACATTTTAAAAATAAAATTTTACATCTTAAACTTAGCCCTTATTTCTTTTCAGTTTGTTCATATTTTCTTGTGCTTATTGTACCATTATTGTTGGAGAATTCGTTTCATTACGTTTTCTGTGTAGTGTTTAGAATATAAAATAATTTTATATTGAAAATTAAACAAAAATAAAAAGCTTGATTGTTTTATTTTGAAAATAAATTTGCATTAAATCAAACTATTTTCAAAATTACGAAAAAGTGACTTTATTTATTTTTATATGATAGGGCTAATGTGTATGACACACTTAAGCTCAATCTCTCGGATACTAGCCCATTAAACCGATTACGCTTTTAATTATTTCAAAACACAAACTCCATTTCCATACAGTTAAATACGGTTCAAAATTTATTCGCTGCAATCTAATAGTCCTTGGCTTTTTAACCAATAATATTTTTCAAAGCTTCATGAATAGCTCGTGATGTGATAAAAATATCATCATTTAAGGCGATATAATTACCATCTTCCTAATTTTTATTTTTAATTTTGATATTTGTTTTAATTGTATTCTATAAAGTAAATATTTAATAATAATTCCATAAATTTTTAAAAAGTATTGCAAAATGTTAATAAAATTAAAATTTTTGAAGTTTTAAACATTCTTATATTCTATAAGCTTTTAAATCTCTTTTTCATTTTCCAAAATACCATATAATATACCATAAAAACTGTGCATGGTTTCTCTACCAACAACTTTTAATTTGTTTATTATTTTTATAGTTAAATTTTCAAAAATTCTCAAAAACGTAATTTTGATTGCAGAATTTTAGAAAAATTACTTAACATGTAGAGCTAATTATATGCACAATTTTACATAAAACATTACATTCAGAACATATATAAAATTTCAAACCATGCTTAAATTATCAAAAAGCCTTAGGGTTTGAATAATAGTATATGTACAAAATTCAACATGGATAAAAATGAGTTTGAAGTTTTCATTCCATGAATAGTGATATAGTATTCATCAGAACAGTCTAAACTGTTTATAAAATGTTCATTAAGCATACATAAAACTGCTTACCATAAATTTGCACAAATGTGAACAATAGATAATAGATATACCACCATAATAAATATGCTGAAGAAAACAGAATAGAAGGTCAATATTTCATAAAAATTTATCTTAATAATTCTCAAAAATAAATACACACACTTCAAATTAACTCTATGAAACTAATACAATATATTACAAAAGATGTTTATGCTTTTATTTTTATTCCCATGATTTTAAAGCCTTCGCATGTTAAATATTGTACACAAATAACAAATCAAATAACAATTTATAGGTAAAATATCAAAATCTAAGAACGCGTATGCATTGGGTAAATAATATCTTAAAATATTTTAATAATAAAGTGTTGGATTCACATACATGGGATATATATATCACTAAAACAAATATAAAAATAGGAAAGTTTTCTAATCGCAGATTAGATTTTAATTATGAGTTATAAAAATGAGATTTACCCGTGTTATTACATTAGAGAATCCACGTTTGAAGTTTAATTTCATTCATAATATCATAAAAGCATTCACAACTTTTAAATCTTATTAAGTCATTGCTTTAATAATTAATACACAAACTAGAATTTTCCATGAATTTCACCAATTCTTTCTTGAAATGATTTGTTACTGCATATAATGTCAGTCTCATTACGCTCAGTGAAAATAATAGATTAATTTTTATCAAGGCTCTTTTCAGCAGATAATCTGAAATATGGGCGTAGTGAGACACGCTGTCAACATCAAATATTGCCCTATAACTTGATAAAAATGTGGGTAAAGCTTTGAAATTTTGCAGGCATATTTATAAAACTCGCGGTTATCAGGCTAAGGCGACTAAAATTCGATAGTTTGATGATTTTAGGGTACCATAACATAAATATCTTCTAAATATTATCCTCGAAATATAGTCGCTATTAAAGGTAAGAGTTCGGAGAGTGTCAAATAATTATTTACTTTTGAAGGCATTGATTCTGAACACTTTAAGTTAATTTGTTCACTGAAATTACCTTGAGTTTGGCTGTGGTTGTCGTCATAATGAAAAGGACTAATACCATGTATCTTTTTGAAGAAATTTTCTCTTTACGTATTTTGGATATTATTATTTATAGAAATATTTCTAAAATTGTAAATAGGATTTTAATATACAACTCTTTTACGATTTTGAAATAACACGGTTCACCAATTTTCTTCGAAGAACGAAACTCTTCATTTAATCAAAGTCCCGATAGTTGTGCTAGACATATCGCACATCTACTGATAATAATTTTGATCCAGTTCATAAACTGATACGGAAACATTATCAAATAATAATGAATAGTTTTAGTTAGTAGTTTTACTGCAAATTTAAATTTGAAATTTTATATACGGTATGTGCTTTTTAGACTGTGTGTGTGTGGATTTTACTATGCATTAATTTTGGTTGTAATAAACATGAATCGTTTTGTTATATAAATGTAACATTGATTTATAAACTTTTATGGTTTGGGAAAATATTAGATATTTTTATCTTGCTCTTTTTGAAACTGTGAAACATATCCTAAATTTACCGCAAACCTGTGCTTTTACATGATTTCTTACATGGTTTTCTAAGGAGAGGTATCTATATCGTGTAAAGGGTTGGATGTATTATTTGTGAAAGTATTTCTAAAACTGTAATTTAGGTTTAATATACTGCTAATAAAAACCACGATAAACGTATAAAACAGGGAAATAAATAATATAAATCAGAACCTAAAGAAAAGGGCGTATATGATCAAATTTATATTCATCAAGATGTAAAAAGTTCAAGATTTAAAATTTAACAGCAAAGGGCCAGTATGTAACGTTATTAAGAAATAATAACTTATCAAAAATAAATACCACAACATTTTGATATCAGGTTTCAAAGAAATATTCATAATATTTACTGATCTTATCAAATACTAAACACTCGATAAAATTAAAATGGAAGAAGGTATTAGATAGAATAGGTTCGGACGGCGTTAGCATGTTCTGGAATAATATGTTCCAGAAATTAAATGTTCGGATCGATCAGGATCCGGCAGCGCATGGACAAGGTGTTGGCACTGGGATGTTTGAAATGGTTCTCGTTTTGATTTGTTCGTCGGTGTTCGTCAATATGTTCTGTTCTTCATTAAGTCTTGTTGCATCAGATGCATCAGGCTCGGATATGCGTTCCTTCATGCATAAGGTTGGTTGATCATGCTGGTTTCTATTGTTTGTTCATTTGCAAGGTCGTCGTCACTACCAGACCAAATCTGGGTTACTGGGATGGGTGCAACAATAGGACGGACAATAGATCAGGTTGATGGGCTACAAGAATATAGGTTATCATTTTCAATTAAGTATGAGTCATAGTTGTTTCCGTTCTGTTAGATTTTTCAGTTTCAAGGAAAGGTTCAGAATGCATCAGACCAGTGGATGGGTTTGCCGTCTTTCGGTTAACTCCGATCAAGCTGAATCATCAAGGCGCGTATCAGCATGTATCGCGCAGCAATAGCGTAGCGTATCATAACATATCGTATCAACATATCAACAGAACGTAGCTGTATCGTAGCTGTATCAGCAATAAC
>BMAO01006095.1:0-32485 GCA_019973975.1 Trichonephila clavata | reverse complement strand
AATCAGTGACGAGAAGGGATCGGGGTGTTGGAGCGCTGTCGTGCAAAAGGATCCATCTCAACTCGGCTCACAATTTAGTCGTCTTCATTCGATCGATTCACGCAAGCAGCGCAGAATGTCACATAAAGTTTTTGTTTTCAGTGCTTCCATCATGTATAGAATTCAGATGCCGAATGCCTGGGTATCGAAGAACACCTCCAGCACGATCTTCTCTTTTGAGCTGTCTTGGCGGAAATTCCGCTAGTGGGGAGATTGTGGCGATTTCCACATTGTCGATGCCTTTTTTGATACAGGTCAAAACTGTTTTCTCTCCAGAAACAATTCTACTATGTAGAGAAGGATCTTTGTCACAACAGGGGAGATTAAGCTTCCACCATTTTCTTCAAATTGCGCTTTGATCTTGTTCAACAAGCAGGAACGATGCGTTGCTACACCCTATGCATGTTAAGATCCTTTTTCAGTATCCATTGACATGTGGCCTCGGATATCTTTACTCGGCTATTTACGTTATTTTTTGAAGCCCGTTTTTACGTACATCAGCAGAAATCTTATTAATGTTTTTAGAGCTGCAAGAAGCCAGGGACTTTAATATTGTTCGTCGTCTTAGAAACTTTCTCTGCCTTCTCTGAAAATCGATGCTACTCAAATGCTTGTGTCTGCAAGAATGTATCACTGTCGTATACATGCTTCAACATTTCTTAAGTCCCTGTGCAATTTTTCTCAAGCGAATACAAAAACTGATATTCACTTTCCACTCAACAAGCGCCATTTCTCTCCATCGTCCGGTGCTAAAGGCATCCACCAACAAAGTACGATACCGTGGCATGACACCGATTCTAAATTTCGGAGAAACGATTTCAGGAAAAAGAGGAAGAATGCAGTAACACGGAAACGTTATCATAATCAATCTAATGCAAAAATTATCACGTTATAGTCTCAATCCGGAAATTTTGAATCCTACTACGGATATATATGTAATCATACAAATACTTATGCTTCAATATATTTATAAAATTTCATTTACAATCCGAATATTTCTGTTTACTTTTATATTGTCAAAAATACCTCAATTCGAGATCTTAAAGGTTCATAGGAACCCCTTTATTCGAAATAAATTGCAGCCATCGTGTTAATCAATGTGATCTTCGAAAAAATAATACATGTTTTTATTAATGTTCTGGAAAGACAGCATTATTGTAAAGAAATAATTTACCATGTAAAAATTGAAATGACAATAGCATGATTTTCATAGCAATTTTTTTCATTGAATGATTATTTAACCTTTTCACAAAATTTCCGAACGATTAATGTAAATTTCAGTGATATATCAAAGGCTTAAAAGCCATTTATAAATATCCAGAAGGAATTTGCTCCATTGAAAATCGTTGATTTGAAAAATAAAGATTTCAGCCTTTACTGATAAACTGTTCGTTATATGTAATTTAAAAAAATTAAACTTTCTTCAAAATGTATATCTGACGAAATATTTGACGAATCTATTATATTGAAGATGTATTTTTTAATTAAAAATTTTAATACACTTTAATATAAAGTGTATAATTCAAATTATGCGCTAGAAATACTTCAAACTGTATAAAAATATTTCGGTTGTAAGTGAAAACAGCCTTATTTTAAATAGAATTTTTTTCCAATTACTTACTGCACTTATCACAAAATTTCTCAATATTAAAAAAAAAATTAAATGAAAGTCTCTTTAAGATTAAAATTTATTGAAAAAATATTCAGAATGTTTTTTTAAACTACTGTTTCAAGTAATATCTAATGATAAATAATAAATGATGAACAAAAATCTAATGATAATGACATATAAAATTAATAAAAATGAATGATACGGTTTTTTATAGAAAAATATGAAAATTTAATATTTATGTAGTTTTTAAAATATATTTGATGAATTTATTATAGTAAATATATTTTTCTATTATCTGACACGTGTTATTTCTGAAATAATATGATGGGTTTTTTTCCAGACCTCTTTGATGATGCTGCTGGTGTAGCCGACCGTATACTTTAAACATCTTCGAGGCATTTTGAAACAGAATGAATCTATCATTCCGTCATTTGAAATATTGAAAACAAGTTCTCATACTTCCTGCTGTGAAAAAAAAATCTCAAATTTCGGTTCTCAAAATCAATTCCATTTGATACAATTAAAAATTGTTTGTACATAATTAATTGTACTATCAATGTAAAACTCTCTAAAAAAATAAAATTATATTTTGAAAAATTGGTTTCAAATATATTTCTTTTTTCTCAATTTAATTTTAACATTACTTATAATGAAATAAGTTTCCTAGTTATTTAAGTTTTCCCAGACTAATTTTATTCCTGGATTATGGTTTAAAAAAAGTAAAATTGTTTATGATTATTTTCATACATTCATATCTTATTGAACATAATAGCACCATTCTCAGACAAAATTTATTAAAAATCAATGTAAAATATTCTTTTTGATAATAAGTGATTAATTTACCTTTAAAGTTGGCTTTCTGCATTGCAGAAATCATTAGACTTAGGAGTCAATAGACACTAACTATAAATATAAAGCTTTGAATTCCTAGCTATTATCTTGAATTACAAATTTCGCTTACATCTATTGCATTTACATTAATGATTATGAAATTATTCATCAAAATTGGATCGTGTAAGATAAATTCGAAAACACGGTAATGCACATAACACAATGTCACCATCTGGAAAGAAGATTATTGTTTTTCTTCTAACCTTCTTTCCTTTACTGTCTCTCTTTGAGCATTTAATAATACAGTGTCGTGTTAGATCAGTTTTCTTCTCTGTTTGAGGAAGCAATTAACAAAGTGTCTTTCAGACAAGCATGAAGGGGAGTGCTCAGCAAGACGTCCTCTTCTTGCATAAAATTTTAACGAGTAGTTAATGTTGTTGTCGTGTCCTTCCCGAAGGGAAGGAATGAAAGTTGCCAGAGCCTGTGAGACAGGTTGGACTTCTTAAGGAAAGATGGCGACACCACCTATCTTCACCTCCATAGTTCAGGCATGGAACTGGAGGGGAGGGATATATTCTCCAGCCCCCTGCACTCGTGGCTTCTGCTACAAGTCTTTCGAACCCAGTGATTTAATGAGCATGTACTCCGCGTGTACTCGGAGGGTATTTGGTGGCATCGGAACCCAGGTCCTCCGTTCTGGAGTCCGCTGCTCTAACCACTAGGATACCCACGAACCAAATGGTACTTTTCAATTATTAAAAACCGTAAAAAGCCCGTGTGAAATAATTCGGCAAATACGGAGTGCATAGTATAAAATTTCGCTGTATTTGACTCTGGATGACACATTTCGCCTGCTCAAGCTTAGCTCGGCAGAAGCCTGGAAGCGGTTAATAATATTTAGTGAAGCCAGCTAGGAGTTGTCTAGTGCGGTTTATTCCAACAAAAATTACTGTAAATGTAGTAACAATGTTATAGAAGTAAATTAATATTATTATATTTTGTAAAGTTTTCTATTTCCTTGGCAGGAAATGGGTTAAATCTTTCCGACTCTACTCTCTGCACCTCACACATTTAATGTAAAGCAGCGTTTCTCAAACTGTGGGGCGTGCCCCCTAGGGGGATTTGATAACTCTACGAGGAATCGCGAGTATATTGAAAAGTCGGAAACAAGGGATTATTTGAAAAAAAATTATCAATTTACTGAAAGTAAACAAAATGCATTCTGACATAATAAAAAATAAAATGAACATTGATATATTATACTTATAAATGTATCAGTACTGCTTAATGCGTTTTATAATTAATTTAACAATACTAAGTTAAGAACAAATTTAATAATTACCAGTGATCTGTTGGGCTAGTCAAATATAAAATTTATATAGAAAAAATTTCCCTTTTCTTGATTATTTGTACAGTTTATAAATAACCCCTTCACTACCGATTAAAAGTGACGCGATTCGCTCCCCAATGCCTGAGTTTTCCTATTAGGCGAGCGTATGTGATGAATTGGGGGAGGTGAAGAAAAGAAATGAAAAATAAGGAAATCCTCTGATATAAGTCAATCCTTCGCAATCGCTGTCAAGGTCCGTTTATTGCATTTCAAAGCTTTAGGACTAATTTTATGGATAGCAGTGCACAGAAAAGATCGTACTTCGGAAAGACGTATTTATACGTCTTTCCGCAAGTCTTGAAAGTTTGAGAAGCACTGATGTAAAGGATATTTCTTACTTTCAATTCTTCGTCTGACCACGACTCTGCTCAATGTCCTTGTGTGGAGTGAATGTGATTTGTGGAATGTATTTTGTCTTAAAAATTATTAATAGCAAAATTTACAGAATTATGAAAAGATCTAAGACAGCCTTTCTCAAACTCTAAGGCGCAACACCTAGGGGAGACGGTGGGCGTCATAGCCCTAGGAAGGGAGCGCGAGCCATATTGGAAAGTCCAAAACAAAAAATTATTTAAGAAATAATCAATTTGTGTTGAAAGTAAACATACAAAATACATTCTGACATAATACGGAAATAAAAAAAAACATTTACACTGATAAAATACAGTTATAAATGTATCAGTACTGTGCATTGTATTTTATAATTAATTTAAGAATACTGAGTTAAGAACAAGCTTTATAATTAACAGTGACTCGGAGGGCTTGTCATATATAAAATTATATATAAAAATTAACACTTATTTTGACAACGTGTGTGGTTTATAATTAATAACTTAAGGTATCCAACTGGTTGCGAAAACCTTTTTTTTTAAAAAGGATATATGGTGATTTTTTAAATGTTTTTAGATTTGTTTATTACATTTTATGAAAACATGCTAAAATTAAGAAGAGGAAAAGAAACTATATTATTACTAAAATGGGAAAAAAAGGGTAAATATTGACAAAAAAAGAACACAAACGCGGCAAATTCTGTACCAAAAGTTTATGAACAAATTTTCATTTTTTCAATTCTGATATGTTGCTATATTATTCTGTTTTGAAGTGACCTTCAGGATAAGAGATATTTTAAGTTTTACAAAAACTAGAGCACTTTATCTTAGTTTTTATATGAAAAAAAAACAGTGATTATATTCACATAAGGAACTGTAAATTTTGTAATAAAGCGGTGATTAATAAATCTGAAAGTTAAAACACTTCTACTATTATACAGAACATACACAAAAAAATTTCAGTTAATTATTTTCAAATCTTTTTGAGCAATCGCTGGCCCCATTTGAGCGTTAAAAAAACAAATTTCGAGCAAAACGCGTTTTAAAGCATGACATCTTGCTTAAAGTGATGGCATCCTCTCTTACTAAAAACTTGTTAAATTTGTTCTAATGAACGGAAAATAATACATTCGGTATTTTTATAAAGCTAATAAGATATTCTATGAAACAAACTCATAAAAAATTTTTAATTTTGGGATAAATTCACAATTTTAGAGTGGTCGGATACCTTAACTCCCGATTCTATTTACAGTATTCGCTCTCCAATGCCACCATTTTGCCGGTATGCATGGCTATTTCGTTTATTGGTAGAGGAGAAATGGAATAAATAATTGATTTCCTCTCAAATAAGTAAATCCTTTGCGAACCCTGCCAATGTCACTTTTCTCATTCCAAAGCTTTCGGAAAATTTTTATAGATATCTGTAAACAGAAAATAGAGTATTTCGAAAGACGTATATTTAAGTCAGGGCCAATTAAAGCTTTGGCTGAGTGAGGCGTTCATATACGCCGGTTGCATTTAAGAGGTAAAAATCATATTGTAGCTTTACGTTCAAATTATCGCATTATTGAATTCAATACGTTATTATCATATGGAGGGGAGCACGGTGAAAATTATGAATAATTATTGACTCGCCAGTATTGAAAGTTCGATAAGCACTGATCTAAGAGAAGACTAAATCGCTAAATATTATAATTTTAACCATTAGTGTTTAGGCTTTAGGTTGCTGTATATTACTGCCGGAGCGATTTTTGAAGAAAATTGCGTGTGCTCTCTGCCTTCAACTTAGGTTCTAAATATCTAGGTAAATAAAATTTTTTCTCGTATGAAATATTGTGCGGTAAATCTAAAAATATATTTTAAGATTAGTATTTGTTTATTGGTGTAATAGCAAATGATTGATTTGGCACCTTTTGTAATCTGGCAATCGTTGTAATATATTTAGTTGAGAAAAAAGAATAAAGTTCCCGATCTATGAATAGGCTTGGAGTATTCATTTTATGTAAAACATGTTAGATACTTTGCAAGCTGTGAATTTTGAAGCTTAAGAAATCGGGTAGATTTCTAGATAGCACGCAACAAATATATTTTGAGATCAAAGAGAGAAGAACATTCAATATTATATGTGTCATATTGAAAGTCATAAATTATAACCCTGATATTGCGAGATATTAAGTAGATCTTTGTAAGGATAAAGCTTGCATTAAAATTTTAATTTTTTATTTAATGTAAGCATTTTCTAAAATATAGCTATTTTTATTATTTTAATAAATTTTTTTAAAGATACATGATACATTATACGTTTACAATTTAAATATTTTATCTATGTTATAAGATTTTGGAGCGATAGGATCAATGGCGTGGATTTGTATGTTATAAATAAAAGTACGAATAGGAATGATACATTCAAATATGATTTGTAATGTACAGTATAAAACGAAAATTCCTCTCTGGGGACAAATCCATGTTGTTTTTAAATCCAACCTTTAAAACAACGCTTTTACATATTGGAAAAAAATTAATTTTAATTTGAGGAATGTATTTTGTTTATTTTGAAAAGTTTGGGGGAATTTTATACTAAATTGATTTATAATAAAAAAGATCATAAGCTATCATTTTGTTTATTCCTTTATATTTTATTCTTCTTTTAAATTCAATGCTTGAGGTACCCTACTACCCTAAAGTTGTGAAATTTGCCGAAAAGTGACACATTTTTTAAAGATTTTATTTTATAGGCTTTATAAAAATACCAAATGTATTATTTTACGTTCAATAGAACAAAAACTACAAGTGTTTTAATAAAAACAGAGGCCATTACTTTAAGCAAGATGCCATACTTTTAAACGCGTTTTACTCGAAATGTGTTTTTTCGAAAATGCTCAAATGGAGCCAGCAATTGCCAAAAATGTTTTGTAAATAATTAACTGAAATTTTAAGTATATGTTTTAGTAATAGTAAAAGTGTGTTTTAACCTTCGGATTTATCCATCACTCTTTTATTACAAAATTTACAGTCTCTTATGTTAATATAATATCACTGTTTTTTAAAGTAATTTCATATAATAACTAAGATAAAGTGCTCTAGTTTTCGTAAAAATTAAAACATCTCTTATCCTGAAAGTAATTTCAAAAATGAATAACATTGCAACACATCAGAATTGAAAATTAGTTCAAACTTTTGGTACAGAATGAGCCGCGTTCATGTTATTTTTTGTCAATTTTTACCCATCCCCCCATTTTAGTAATAATAATATCATTTTTTCTTCTTATTTTAAGCATTTTTTTCTTAAAATACACTAAGCAAATCTAAAAATAACTAAAAAATCCCCATCTCTCTGTTTTTTTTAAAAAAAAGTTGTCGCAATTAGTCGGATACCTTAAACAAGCAATCACGCTTTTGATTTAGAAAAAATGTAGAATAGCACGGCAAAGAGAGAGAGAGAGGGTACATGTGTCTCATTAAACTGATTCTAAAACTAAATATGTTTGAAGCTGTCGACATTATGCACAGTGAATTAAATTGAAGAAATTTTCCACCATTTTACTTAACTTATATTATTTTTTGTATATTGAATATAAGGAAATGTTCCTTATATATTTATTATACTTCTGCTCTATACTATTATTTTTCTGCTGTATTTTTAGTAATACAAAAATGTATTTTTTTATTATAAGTTGGACATAAGCTCTTACCTGGAGAAAATACTCGCATCCCTTAAAGTTTATTGGTCTGTAAAGAAATTTGACTGAAGGAACAAAAAAAACTTTTAGAGACCAATTAATCTATACAAGTAGTAAATATTCTTACCTATTTTTTTCATTTAAAATGAACTTGGTAGTTTATTACCTTTAATATTAATTAATTATATTATTCAAAATTTTTAACAGCTGATTCAATTAGGAATTCATATTGCAGTACATTTTGTTCTGCAATACATTTAATGAGTATGTAACTAAACGTATTTTTGTTAAATTTAATTTCGAAGTAAAGTTTTCTTTCTTACAAAAAGTGAAATTTTTTTTAACAACTTATTAGAGGAGAAAGATTGGAAGTATTTAATCATATATATATGGTTATTTTTTAAAAAAAGTTCCTTAGCTTATTATACCTTATATATAAAGACTTAAGAAAGAAATACGTTGTGAGAATATTTCTTCCTATCTTCATTTAGAATTAAATATTTGCTGATACACACATTAAATAATAAGTAATTGATAAGAACGTAAAATAGAAAATGAATGTAAATGATGTAAATTAAAAAAGTTCTTAAACTTTATTGCAATGCATCAATTACGATTATTTATTTTATTTTATATCATCTTATTATTTTTTTTGAAATTTTTATGTTGTAAGAGAGCTGAGAAAATAACTTCTAAATAAAAATGAAGATCATATATCATATTTATTTGACTGTCAGTAAGACTGCAAGTAAATTTATGTGTGCATTTTTATGACTAAAAATAAAAATAGAAACTTTATGTTATACTTGGAATAGCTACTTAAAGTCCATTTTTATGTTCAAAAAAGTATCTTATTGATAGGCGTGTGTTAATATTTACTTTGAATCCTTTTAAAGGGGAGAAAAATGCAAAAAAAAAAAATCTTCTCACTGAAGATAAAAGAATATTTTATGGTTATTGTCAAAGCAAATAGTGTGCTTCTGTTGTAATATAGGCTTCCACACTTGAATTCTTCTGAGTGAATGAGTGATTGATCACACTTAAGGCAACACGAGGGTTATTGGCAACGAGCCAATAATGCATTGCAAAGAATGGTTAAGAAACTGTTATACAAGTCATGTCAATTTACAGTTATACAAGCCAGTACTTTCCTCTATTTTATCACGTTCAGCGTTTGTAATAATAGAAAAATCTAAAATTTTGTAGAAAATAGGTTAAGTATCCGACTAATTGCAAAACTTTTTATTTAAAATTGTAAATAAGGAGATTTTTTCGTTGTTTTTTAGATTTGCTTAGTACATTTTAAGAAAAATATGCTAAAATTAAGAAGATAAAAAGAAGTTATTATTACTAAAATGTGTGTGTGGGAAAAAATGGGTAAAAATTGATTTAAAATAACATAAATGGGGCCCATTCTGTACCAAAAGTTTATGAACAAATTTTTAATTTTTCAATTCTGATGTGTTTCTATGTTTATCCATTCTTAAAATGAATTTCAGGATAAGAGATATTTTAATTTTTACAAAAACTAGAGCACTTTTCTAATAAAACAATGTTTTACTTTGTAATAAAACAGTGATTGAGATAAATCTGTAGGTTAAAACCCTTCTACTATTATACAGAACATACACAAAAAATTTCAGTTCATTATTCTCAAAACTTTTTTGGCAATCACTGGGTCCATTTGAGCTTTCAAAAACACACACATTTCCAGTAAAACGTGTTTTAAAGTATGACATCTTGCTTAAAGTAATGGCATCTGCTTTTACTAAAACACTTGTAGTTTTTGTTCTCGTGGACGGAAAATAATAAACTTGATATTTTTATAAAGATAATAAAATTTTCTATAAAATAAAATCACAAAAAGAATTTGTTCATTTTTGGCAAAATTAACAATTTTAGGGTAGTCGGATACAACTAAGAACCTAGATGTATCAGAAGATTAGTTTCAGAAGCTCGTTCAAATATTTAGCAGAACTTTGTAGAATTTTAATAATAAAAAATCTAACTAATTTTAATAATAATAATCTAACATATTATAAAAAAGTTTGTTATACATAATTTTAAAGAAAAAAAATTATATATATATATATATAGATACACTGGTGTGCAAAAATTAAGGACGAAGTCGAAAAATTAGCATATCAGCTGAACGAAGAGGCAGAGCGGACAGAAAGACCAATCAGGAGATTAAGTGAGGTGATGTACGGTAGCACATGCGCAGATATGCAGGTAGACGTAATGGGGGAGTGTCTGAGTAGTAAAGCATGTTGTCGGTGTAAGATTAGTATTTCTGGCAAAGAGATTGCACACCGTATAGCAGTTAAAATCACACCGAGTTGCTGCCTCAGCGAGAAATGGCGAATAATTAATCTGTTAGACGACATCTGGATGCTTTTACCCGAGGTCGAATCATTGGGAAGTTGGGGGAAGGTCGCAGTGTGACAAGTGTGGCTGCAGAGTTTGGAATTGCTCACAGCATCGTTTCACGGCTTTGGAGACAATTTCAAACTACAGGAACAGCTATCCGGAGGTTCAGTAGTGGTCGTCCACGAGGAACCACACCCGCAGATGACCGGTATATTGCCTTACAGGCCAGAAGAAACAGGCGGCAGACAGCGGGAGAAATCGCTAGACACACGACACAGGCGACTGGACGACCGATATCGCGTTTTACCGTGGCCAGAAGACTGCACGGTGGTGGTCTGTTTGCACGACGCCCTGTACGGTGTGTACCTCTAACTCCTGCCCATCGGAGAAGGCGTTCTCTGTGGTGCCGGGAATACCGGAATTGGAGAGACAATGAATGGGGACGAGTACTCTTTACAGATGAGAGCAGATTCAGTCTGAGTAGCGATTCTCATCGCATACTCATCTGGAGAGAGCGGGGAAGCCGCAATCATCCCTCGAACATCATTGAAAGGGACAGGTATGGAGGTGGTGGTGTTCTCGTTTGGGGAGGCATCATGCTTGGTAGTCGTACAGACCTTCACATCTTCGACGCAGGTTCAGTCAACGGGACCCGTTATTGTAAGGAGATTCTTCTTCCATATGTGCGTCTTTTTAGAGGCGCTATGGGTCCGCAGTTCGTTTTCATGGGCGACAATGCACCATATCATCGCACAGTAGCTGCCGAACAGCTCTTAGAGAGTGAGGATATTGAACGTATGTATTGGCCGGCACGATCTCCGGATCTCAATCCCATCGAGCACGTATGGGATTTTCTAGGCAGACGCTTGGCAGCTCGTACCTTACCACCAGTAACGATTCCGGAGCTTCGATTGGCGCTGCAAGACGAATGGGCAGCAATGCCTCAACAACTCATTGACACCCTCATTCTCAGCATGGGCAGACGCTGTGAAACCTGCCTAGCAGTCAGGGGAGATCATATCCCCTACTAAAGACCGGATATTTCTTGCTGGACACCCATCACAGGGATGTTTCGGCCTTCAGTCGCATTGCACTCCATGCTACTTTTTCAAGAAAGCTTCTTTTTATCCCTCTGATTTCTCTTTTAGTAAGTGTTGCTTACATTACTCATGTCCTTACGTATTGGGGATCTTACGGTATTAAATGTGTTGATTTGGAATGCTTTTGTACAAAGTTATATTGAAAAAACCGCCTCGTCCTTAATTTTTGCACACCTGTGTATATAAATATACTTATAATTTATTCCTAACTTTTTTACTTATTTTTTCTGAGATGAAACACCCATACATATTCGATATACCTACTTTCTAATCATAAGGAATTTAATGGGAGTTATGGACCGAAAAAAAGATCACAATATTTATTAATTTTATTTTAACTTTTATTACAACAAACTCCAGCCCCTTATTTTCTAAATGTAATTGGTTAAGTTGCTTATATCATTATATTGCATGCTTATTTATTGAAGAAAGAATAACACACAAATATAGGGTTGTGCAAAAAGTATGAATACAAATTTAAAAATTAATTAAAAATAAAAAAAAGATTATCACTTACGGTTTTTTATGCTTTTTGATAAAGAAAAAATTTCCTTTTCCTTTTAATGAAGTGCAAATTAGATAACTTAAAGCCCCCATTTTTCAACGATCACGTTTCAACATGCCTTCACCCTCAAGCGAAAAAACTAGTTGTAGCATATCGAATTTAAATATGCTATACATGTGCAGCGTAAATGTGTCTTCACCACATTAGGTTTTAGTTGAGTGAGAAAAACGTTTCCGCGCACGCGCACTGTACATTAGAAGTGGAAGTCGAATAACCTAGCCCAGTTAATATAACATTTTTGGACTTCTTGTAGAGATAAGTGAAAAACAATGTTTGCCAGTCTTCATTTAGTGACAATGATGAAATGCAAAGTCGAATTACAGTGGCTATTCAGATTGCTGATCTTGCAATACTTTATAGAACGTGACTAAAAACATTGAATGGACTCGATGTTTCTTGCGTGCAACTAGTGGTGAAATCATGCAATAAATGCATTGTAAAAAAAAACTTTTGATATTTTCTTTAGGGAATAGAAAATCTTTAATTGAATATCTTTACTTTTTTGTAATTAATATTTGAATGTATAGTCATACCTCTCTCTCAGTCCCCAGGTATCTGTGAAATATTTGACCAGTTATAAAGTTAGTGGAACTGTGTGCTAAAACGCATAATCTAACACAAGTGATATCATTCAAGAGTTTATGACACTACTATTTTTATTTTTTGAATAAAATAAAACATCTTTATGTAATAAAATACACTCATGGACAAAAAAAAAAAAAAAAAAAAAAAAAAAAAAAAAACTACCGCACCAAGAAATAATAGCGGGATCGTAACGAAACTTGGCATGAAGGTACAGGTTGGGAAGATATGCAAATGATTAGAAATGCAGCATGATTGCGCATTACGTATAGCCGGTAGAGGGCGCTTACCTTCATTCTCCGTGGCGTATAAAACAGGTAACGAAAGCTTGTTTAAGTGTGCTGATTCGTATACAAAGGAAGGGCTGAAGTAGACATGTAATTACGCCGTTTTTGAAGACAATATGAGCAGCTGTTGCAGTTTGAGAGGGGAGAATCATCGGCATGATGGGAGCTGGGTGGTCAGCTAGTCGAGTAGCTCGTCAGTTAGGCTTGATTGATTGATTGATTTGGGGTTTATTGGCGCAAGAGCCGATTTCGGCTATACTGCGCCAAACATTTGTTTTAACATCTGTGGTCTAGACGGGAAGAGAAAGAAAGAATGAATTGAATGACAAGAAAGAGGGTCGAAAATAGAGAAGGATCACTAGGGTACCCCGGGTTCATGAAGCCCGTGTTTACCAAAGACAGTAAACCCCGTGGGAAAAGGAAAAGGTCACTAGGGCACCTCGGGATTGTGACACCCATACTCACCTAAAGAAGGCGAGCCCCCCTGAGAGGTTTTCTTCCTATTAAAGTAAGTATTAAGAATAACATCATGAATTAAAATATTCTTGCATTT
This sequence comes from Trichonephila clavata, assembly GCA_019973975.1. Lineage (NCBI taxonomy): Eukaryota > Metazoa > Arthropoda > Arachnida > Araneae > Nephilidae > Trichonephila > Trichonephila clavata. The sequence goes on along the minus strand of BMAO01006095.1, from coordinate 19,147 downwards.
GCTTTCAAGAATGAAATTCATTGTAAAATGTGTAAAAGAGGTTTAGACATGCAAGTTTTAAAAGGTAAGTTTGGGCTGGAAATTTGTCCTGAAATGTTGTGCTTGTCCATATGATGTAGAATTCTCTTTTTTAAATATTCATGAAGGAATGCAAATTGCCACAATAAATACCAGGTTTGTATATGCTACGCGTTTCATTGGAAGAAGTGCAAAACCTGGTAGAATATTTTGCTGCATAATGAATCTTCGGCAACCACCTACAAGGTTTTCTCCTTACGGTAAGCGAATCTCAAATGCTGTAAAACTTGTTTACGAGGACCCCATTCAAAATGCTGCGAGGGAAGCTATTTGGGAAAATGAAGGTAATAATAATATTGTGGTAGCGGACAGAAGCACGGTTACACATCATCAAATTGTGCAGTTGCTGTGACCAGCATTGATACAGGTAAGGTGATAGATGTCAATATTCTTTCGAAATATTGTATATGTAAAAAATGGGCACATAAAAACATTGTTTTTGTCCTGTTGGTGAAAATTCATGGTGTGGATATACGTAAACAGGCTGAAGAATCGGGTAAGTCTTACAAACATAAAAAGTCTTCCTGAGGGGCTCGTCAGTTAGGCCACTCTGATTGTGTTGTGAGAAGGTGTTGGGACAAGTGGATCCGAGAGATGTCATTTACACGAAAACCAAGCTCAGGACACCCTCGACAGACCAGTCGTCGAGAAAACCGCTACATCGTAAGAAATGCACGCGTACAGCCAACTGCTTCATTGCCCGCAATCCGGGCACGGGTAGCACCTTCACTAGGGGCCCCTGTGTCTTCACGAACGACACGAAGGTGCATGGCTGAATGACATTTGGGATCGCGGCACCCATTACGTGTGCTGCCCTTGACGCCCACCCACCGATGCCTCCGTTTGGAGTGATGCCGTGCACGAGGAAACTGGACTGCAGCAGAATGGAACCAGGTCATCTTTAGTGACGAATCCAGATTCAATCTCAGCAGTGATAACAATCGTGTTCGTGTGTGGAGACCCCGTGGTGAACGCCTCAATCCTGCCTTTGTTTTACAGTGACACACCATTCCCACAGCTGGTGTGATGGTATGGGGTGCCATTGCCTACAATACACGGTCACCCCTAGTAGTGATCCGGGGCACTATGGCAGCCTAGTGGTATGTCCACGACATCCAGAAACCACATGTGTTGCCACTCATGCAACGGCTCCCAGGAGCCATTTTTCAACAAGACAATGCTCGGCCTCACACAGCAAGGGTGTCACAAGACTGTCTTAGCTCTGTTACTACCCTTCCTTGGCCTGCCCGATCCCCAGATTTGCCTCCAATCGAGCCTATATGGGATCATTTGGGACAGCGAATTGGGCATCACACGAGTTTGAATGAACTAGAGGCAAGGTTACAGCAAATATGGAACGAAATGTCTCAAGGTATCATACAGAACTTGTATGCCTCAATTCCCGATCGTATCGCGCATTCGCGTCAGAGGGTGTTCAACAGGGTTTTAAATCCTATGTTCTTTTGCCTTTTTCTCTGAAAATTTCGTTTCATTTTCACGACTCCTTCTTGGTGCGCTAATTTGTTTTGTTCATGAGTGTATATGCGTAGAAATATTGGGATGCATTCGAAATGTTCGCTTTTGAAAGATGGTGCAGGGGATGTGAAGATTTGTGCGTGGGATAAATTGTGGGAGTTTTATAACACAGACCGCACAGAATTGCATTTAAATTTCTTATTTTAAATGTTCTGTCACTATGAAGGAGGAGTTTTTCTCTTTTTTGAAAACTGACATATCCGTTGAAAAACTATGTGTCTATATCTTCATTGTATTATACATAAAATAATTCTAAACTCGTTTAATGTGCACCAGCCCTGTACGTTTAGGGTCTTCAGTGGCACTAGGAATCGAATTCCGGATACACCGGCAACGTGCTCGTGACCAATGGCATAGCTACCAATGGGCTCGACGGTGTCGTGCACCGGGCCCTCAAACGCAGGGGGGCCCTCGGACCCTGACTACCAAGCAAACCGAACTTGTGATAGTTTTGCCAAAATTTAATACATAAAAGGTTGCAACCTAGCTATAATCATGGGAATTCAATTGAAAGTAATTTTGAACTTGTAGGGGATTCCCCTAAATTCTTTCCGTTGTTTGTTTAGTGTTGTGAATTTATTGAAAATTTTGTATTATTTTCATTCTTTTTCATTTTCTATACGCTGTTACTTGAAAGTTCTATGAAAACTCTTATCATACTTATTATTACACATTAAAAAACCTACACAAGAGACAATTCCTTCCTAGTTATAATCTATTTTTAATAACAAAATGATTCATAGTAAGTTAGTTTCCCTTATTTCACAATATTTCTCAATCATCTTGTACCTGCTATAGACTGATGTAATTTTGTCCCCCCTCCCCTGCTCTTTTGAAGATGTTTTTTTTAAATACTTCTTATAACACTGTACTATACTTTCTTGTTCATACATAAATTTTGTATCATTTCCTTTCTTAGCCGGTGGATCATTTTGTAGCTCTAAGCCCTCTGGTGGGTGAGCTCAATCCGCCCAAATAAATAGCCAGGGATTCCCCAACGGCGTTGTATAGCGTAGCATTACATTTCTCCTTCCTTTTAACCTCAGTAAGTACTCAAGCGCATGGCATTGGGGAGGCACACCACGTAACTTTTAATCGGCAGTAAGGGGATTAATTATAAACCGTACAAATTATCAAGATAAGTGTTTATTTTTGTATGCAATTTTATGTGACAGCCCATCGGGTCACTGGGAATTATTAAACATGTTCTTAACTTAGTATAGTTAAATTAATTACAAGATATCAATCATTGGCATGTCCAAGTAATTTTTACGCGTTTTCCACATGTTGTATTTTACAATAATGCAACTCATAAATTTTTACTAACAGAAAGTAGTACTATACTTAAAAAGTTTTTTTTTAAAAATAATTTAATTATTAAATTTAAATATGATTCGGCTCATCTAGGGCACAAATGTGACCAAATGCTGAAAACCCGAGGTCAATCGGTAAATTATTGGCTGAGAAAAAGGTACGACAAAATATGTAACGAAGACGAAATTTGCGTCCTAATAGCGCTTTTTTTACACTACGTGATAAACGCGCTAATAAAATACATTATATGCAGTACTGATACATTTATAAGTATATTATATCTGTATAAATGTGTAGTTAATTTTTTATTATGTCAAAATGTATTTTGTTTCGAACACAGTCCCTCCGTTTTGGAGACCGATGCTCTAACCACTGGGCTACCCACAGCCCCTCTTTTTCCGATAAATCAATTCAGTATAAAATTCACAAAAACTATCAAAATAAACAAAATATTTTAATCAAGTTATAATTATTTTTCAAAAGAATGTTATAGCGATGTCTTAAGGGTTGGGTTTAACGACAACATGGATTTGTCTACAAAGAGGCATTTTATTTTTATACTGTACCTTATAAATCATATTTGAATTTGAATGTTTGTATATTTATTTGTAACTCATACAAATCTACGCCATTGATCGTATATCGCTCCAAAATTTTATAACATAGATAAAAAATTTAAATTTTACACACATGTTATGTGTGTATTATGTATCTTTAAAACTATTTACTAAAACAATAAATGTAATTATATTTCAGAAATGCTTACATTAAATTTAAAAAATAAAATTTTAATGCGAGCCTTATCATTGCAAAGCTCTATCGCAATATCAGGAGTATAATTTATGACATTCAATATGACTTATATAATATTGAATGTTCTGTTAAACAACTTTTTTGTAGACCCAAAATATATTTCATACGAGAAAAAAAATTATTTACCTAAATATGTGGCACCAAAGTGGAAAGCAGAGCACATGTAATTTTCTTCAATCAATTGAATCTCTCCGGCTGTAATATACAGCAATTTAAAAGAACTGTAGATTTAGTGATTGATCTACCTCTAAGATCTTTTCATAATTCCGTAAATTTTGCTTTCAATAATTCTGAAGACTTTGTTCCCGACGCAGAAATAAGTGATGTTTCATTTTATATACAAATATTACATAACTGATTTAATTTGAATTGAATATTTAATCCTATGAATGATTTGCATTTAAGTGAATGTGTTGGAATTTTTTCCACAAATCACTCAAACTCCACACAAGGAGATTCAGCAGAATCGTATTAAGACGAAAGTAAGAAATATCTTTTAAATAAAAATGTGTGAGGCGTAGAGAGGAGGCAGAAATATTTAACTCATTCACTGACAGACAAATTTACAGCGTTTTGTACTGAGAGCCAAAGCTTTATTTTAAAGAAAATATTAAGTTTTACAGAATATATTAATACATGAAGTGCCACTGAATTAGAGATACCTATCTAGTAACTAGTTGGGCCTCCTCTGGCCTTAATAACGGCTGCCAAACCACGAGGCACAGATTCAAGTTTCTAGAAACGTTCCACGGGAATAACTTGTCAAATATTGGCTAAAGTTGTCCATAATTCAGTAAGGTTCGTTGGTGCTGTGTGATGGTATTTCACGCCTAGTTCTAAAACATCCGAAAGATGCTGAATATGATTTAAGTTTGAGATTCTAAGTGGCCAATTTATGACAGAAAAGTCAGATGAATGTTCATTCAATCAGCCATTAGCCAACCCGAACTTGTGAGAGGTACAGTTGTCTTGTTGAAACGCTGCTTTACCGTGCGGATAATAGAACAGCATAAATGGATGGAGATGATTACCCATCAACTCTAGCACTGAGGAAGGTTGGTACACTCTCCAAAGATTTTAAACAGTATCACGAAAAAACACTCCAGACCATGATTGAGCCACCATACCCTTGTACAGTTTCAACCTGAAATGCAGGACCCACTGTTTCATGAGCCTGAAACCATATTCTCAGCCTTCCATCTGCGTTAAGTAGAAGGAATCGAGACACATCACTCCATGCTACTCGTTTCCAGTTCTCTACACTCCAGTCTCTGTACTTTCTTGCCCGGGAGAGGCGTGCAGCCGGATAGCGATCATTGAGCCATGTAGGTCGATGCCTTCCGAAATCCATATGATGAATCGAGAGTTGCACAGTCTGTTTAGTGACTGTACGAATGGCACCGTCATTCAACCAGGTGGTAATTTGAGCCAATGTTTGGCTTCACTGGCTACGTACAACACGCCTGAGCCATCTCTCACCACGCACTCTCAAGGCTAATTGTTCTTTGCAGTTTGCCCGATCACTAGTTTTTATCCACCATCCATGTATTCTTGGTATCCTCTTGCCCAGTCACTAGCGACCTTGAAAATTCTAGCTGTCTGATAATTTCAGAAATTTAATGACCCAGGCGTCGCACACCTACGATTTGTCCTCGATCGAATGCTTCTAAATCAAGCAGTTTACCCATACTGGCAATTCCAACAACTAATTCAGAACAACCACAGTACGCGCTATATATGCAGTTACTATTGCTTCTTAACTTGCGCATAAATGATGCACAGAGCTGCACAATTTGAATAGCTCTTGCTATCCCTAATTCAGGGGCACTTCAGCGTATTAAGTTACTAACATTGTAATTAATTAATCTTCATTCACAAATATTTTCTTTTCATTTTCTTTTATTTTACAAGATCGTCACCTTATTTCATCTGGATACAGTCAAATGTGTAATGCTATGTCAGAATTTCAAGCAGATGTGCAATGATCCTGATTGGAAAAAATTGCAATTAATAGATGCTGGCCTAGTTCCTGCAAAAGAAGTCTTCTTCAAAGGCTCTCAAGCTGCAATTTTAGCTTTAAGTAGTAATACACTAACTGACTGCCTTAACACAATTCAGTGCTGAACTAAAATTGCGTTATTAATCTCATATGGCCTTACAGTTGGTCCCAAGCCATGTTGGGATCCCCGGCAATGAGAGAGTCCACCAAAAAGTCAAGCAAGGAGCCGAGTCGTCTCAATCGGAAGTCCCCTTGACCCTCAGAAGATCAAAGAGCATTATTTCCACATTCATTGACCCAAAAAACCAAAAGCCTTGGAAAGCCATAGGAAACCCCGCCCCTTTAGATCCACTCCCAAGGCGCCTGGAGAGAGCCGAGGCTGTTGACCGCTTTCGCCTAACCACCGGACATGATTTCTTGAGAGTATACCTCCACTGGCTTGACCTTGTCGCTGACGAGGCCTGCCCACTCTGCGCTCATGCAAGAATGGATGGCGACCACTTGCTCAAATACACTGGACTCGATGAATTTCCGATTAACGACATCATCAGTCAGTATTGGATATAAATGGTCAAGAAGCCAAGCACGGGCTTTGGATAAATAAATAAATAAAATCATTGGAAAAAACTTGATAGATAATGGTAATTATGATGAGTTGCAATGAAAATGCCGCAGCAAAATCTTTCGCAGTATTATGTGATATTTTGAATCAAGGCTTAAATTTGATATATAGTTTAAATCCAGAATCACGTGGAGGATGGGTAAGCAAGATTAAATCTAAAGATGTATAAAATATTCATAAATTTTTGATGTATATGTGTAAAATAAAAAAACATACATGTAATTCTGTTCAATTACATTTATTTACGAAAGCATTATTAAGAGTAATTATGAATCCTTATATAACATACTGAAACCCAATCAGTTTCTGAGAAATCGTTAAAAAAAGATTTTCCAAGAAAATGTTTAAAATAGATTTGTCTTCATAACGTGAAAAATACCGAAATTTTTTATTTAAATGACTGATGTAGGGTACTAACAACAGTGTTTTAGCATGATCAATCCAAATTTACTTGCATTTAAAAATGACTAAGATTGACTAGTTTATTTTGAAGCAATGGATTGTCAAAGGACACGATAAAATTCGAACAAAGGTCATGTAACTACAAAGTGAATGAAATACCTTTTATTTTTTTTTAAAGTAAATGTATGCTATATAAAATCTCCGTTACTTATAAATAATATAAAAACCATTGAAGTCTGACTGTGAGAATTTATGGTACATAGAAATGACAGGGATTATACTTAAAATCTCTCACTCCACTTGCCAGAATTAAATGGTACGATAACATGCACATTTTGAGTCGAGATACATTCAATACGAATGAGTACGTTATACTTTGGATCAATAATAGATGATTTAATATTTAGACGTGATGTTCAAATGAAACATATCCCGTTTAGAGTGTTCAATACCAAAATGTTTAGAATACCATCGCCGTCTCAAATATCTTTGGTTTTAACTTTGAAATATAGGAATTTATATATTACATAATGAAACAAAACTTTTTTCATCATATTTAATGTTCAAATTGAGAAAAAAAAATCCTGAAAGACATTTTTGAAAATTACACTCTGCACTCGGTCTTTTCCGAATTATTTCACATGTGTTTTTATGGTTTTGAATAATTGGAATTACCACTCGGTGGAATTTTCTGCAAAAACAGGACTGCCTTCTGCTGAGCACCCCCTTCCCCTTCACGCTTGTCTGAACGACACTTTATTAGTTACATCCCCCAACAGAGAAGAAAACTAATCTAACACGACAGTGTATTATTAACTGCTCAACGAGTTTACTGTAAAAAGAGAAACAAGTTTCTACTGTCCAACATAGTAATGTTGGGTTATGTGAAGTACCATGTTTGGAATTTATCTTACACGATCCAATTTTGATTAATAATTTCATAATCATTTACAGTAAGTAGAATGTCGTTTATCCGAAGCAATTGGGACCGGACACCGTTCGGATACGCGATTGTTCGGATAACCGAATGTGATCCATGCAGTATGTGAAACCGGACACTATACGAATAGTGAAAATCATTCTGTGCGGGAAACGTGCTTGAAGAAAAAGCAAAGTGGGTTCAAAATGCCGCAATTTTACTTTTATTGTGGAAAATAATCACTTATTTTTCGTTGTACCATAGTACACCTCATTTTTCGCTGCAAGGTCTCTGATACTATTGAGCAGTTGAGTAGGACAGCACTTTGATTGTTGTTCGTGCCACTTCATAGCTGTCTCTAACGCAGAAATGAGTCAGTTTTTGATGGACCCTTGCTACTTTCGTTGTTGTTGTTGTCCTCGTCTTCATCCGTTTCATCGCCGACAGGGTCCGATTCTTTTTGCACGGAAGTAACAATCTCGTCATCATTTAGCATTTGAAATCCACAGTCTTCTGCATCGCATGCAATCCAGGTTTCTACATCAACAAAACTCAACAATAGAGCATGTATACACCCCCTCACTAGGAAACAAACTGACCTAATGCTCCACACAGATGTTTAGCAAATCACACAATTGAAATTCCCCAAATATCCATCACCTAGGGTTTTTCCAGTAAATTTTGGCCTCAAGCGAAACAACTGTTCAGTATTGCACTGTTCGATACCGTATCCGGTCTTTGGTGCGGATATTTGACGCTCCGGATAATAAACGTTTGGATAAACGACGTTCTACTGTATGTAAATGCAAAAAATGTAAACAAAATTTGTAATTCAAGATAAAAGCTAGGTATTCTAAGCTTTATATATAACAAGCGTGAATTGACTCAAAAGTCTAATGATTTTGACCATGCAGAAAGCCAACTTTATTGATAAGTTAATCATTTATTTAAATAGATTATATTACATTGATTTTTAAGAAAATTTGTATGCGAATGTGCTATTTTGTTTAAAAAGATATGTATGTATGAAAATAAGCATACAAAAAGATATTTTTTATACATTATCCGGGAAAAAATATGTCTGGAACAGGATAAATAATTAGGAAACTTATTACATTATAAGTAATGTTAAAATTAAACTGAAGAAAAAATACTTAAAAAAAACTTTTCACAACATATTTTTTTTTATTTTAGAGAGTTTTACATTTTGATAGTACAATAAATTCTCCAAAAAATTGTTAAACATATTCAGTAGTATTGGTATAACAAGGATCAAGAACAGAATTTTCAGATTTTTTTTTCACAGCGGGAAGTATAAGAACTTGTTTTCAATATTTGAATGGATGGAATGATAGATTCATTCTGTTTCAAAATGCCTCGAAAATGTTTAAAATAATTTGTTAGCTACACCAGCAGCATCAAAAACCCATCTTATTATTTCAGAAACAACACGCGATTTGATAAATAGATGAAATATGATGACTATAATAAATTCATCAAATATATTTTGAAAACTAAATAATGATTGATTTTCAAAAATTTCCTATAAATAACAGTATCATTCATTTAATCATTATATACCCTCATTACTATTGGAGTTTTGTTCATCATTTATTATTTATCGTTAGATTTTTCTCGATTTGTCAGAAGTAAAAAATGTTCAACTTATAATAAAAAATACATTTTTGTATTACTAAAAACACAGCAGAAAAATAATAGTATAGAGCAGGAGTATAATAAATATATAAAGAACATGTAGCTTATATTCAATATAAAAAAAATAATACAAGTTATGTAAAATAGTGGAAAATTTCTTCAATTTATTCACTGTGCATAATGTCGACAGCTGCGAACATATTTAGTTTTAGAATCAGTTTAATGAGACTCCCTCTCTTTGCCGAACTTTTCTACATTTTTTCTAAATCAAAAGCGTGATTGCTTGTTTAAGGTATCCGACTAATTGCGACAACTTTTTTTTAAAAAAATAGAGAGATGGGGATTTTTTAGTTATTTTTAGATTTGCTTAGTGTATTTTAAGAAAAAAATGCTTAAAATAAGAAGAAAAAATGATATTATTATTACTAAAATGGGGGGATGGGTAAAAATTGACAAAAAATAACATAAACGCGGCTCATTCTGTACCAAAAGTTTGAACTAATTTTCAATTCTGATGTGTTGCTATGTCATTCATTTTTGAAATTACTTTCAGGATAAGAGATGTTTTAATTTTTACGAAAACTAGAGCACTTTATCGTAGTTATTATATGAAATTACTTTAAAAAACAGTGATATTATATTAACATAAGAGACTGTAAATTTTGTAATAAAAGAGTGATGGATAAATCCGAAGGTTAAAACACACTTTTACTATTACTAAAATATATACTTAAAATTTCAGTTAATTATTTACAAAACATTTTTGGCAATTGCTGGCTCCATTTGAGCATTTTCGAAAAAACACATTTCGAGTAAAACGCGTTTTAAAGTATGGCATCTTGCTTAAAGTAATGGCCTCTGCTTTTATTAAAACACTTGTAGTTTTTGTTCTATTGAACGTAAAATAATACATTTAGTATTTTTATAAAGCCTATAAAATAAAATCATTAAAAAATGTGTCACTTTTCATCAAATTTCACAACTTTAGGGTAGTAGGGTACCTTAAGCATTGAATTTAAAAAAAAAGAAGAAAATATAAAGGAATAAACAAAATGATAGCTTATGATCTTTTTTATGATAAATCAATCTAGTATAAAATTCCCCCCCACACACAAACTATCAAAATAAACAAAACACATTCCTCGAAATAAAATTTATTTTTTTTCAGTATGTAAAAGCGTTTTTTAAAGGTTGGATTTAAAAACAACATGGATTTGTCCCCAGAGAGGAATTTTCTTTTTATACTGTACATTACAAATCATATTTGAATGTATCATTCCTATTCGTACTTTTATTTATAACATACAAATCCACGCCATTGATCCTATCGCTCCAAAATCTTATAACATAGATAAAAAATTTAAATTGTACACGTATAATGTATCATGTATCTTTAAAAAAATTTATTAAAATAATAAAAGTAGCTATATTTTAGAAAATGCTTACATTAAATAAAAAATTAAAATTTTAATGCAAGCTTTATCCTTACAAAGATCTACTTAATATCGCAATATCAGGGTTATAATTTATGACTTTCAATATGATACATATAATATTGAATGTTCTTCTCACTTTGAAGCCTCAAAATATATTTGTTGCGTGCTATCTAGAAATCTACCCGATTTCTTAAGCTTCAAAATTCACAGCTTGCAAAGTATCTAACGTGTTTTACATAAAATGAATACTCCAAGCCTATTCATAGATAGGCAACTTTATTCTTTTTTCTCAACTAAATATATTACAACGATTGCCAGATTACTAAAGATAATGTTACACATTGCCAGATTACAAAAGGTGCCAAATCAATCATTTGCTATTACACCAATAAACAAATACTACTCTTAAAATATATTTTTAGATTTACCGCACAATATTTCATACGAGAAAAATTTTTATTTACCTAGATATTTAGAACCTAAGTTGAAAGCAGAGAGCACACGCAATTTTCTTCAAAAATCGCTCCGGCAGTAATATACAGCAAAGTAAAGCCTAAAGACTAATGGTTAAAATTATAATATTTAGCGATTTAGTTTTCTCTTAGATCAGTGCTTATCGAACTTTCAATACTGGCGAGTCAATAGTTATTCATAATTTTCATCGTGCCCCCCTCCATATAATAATAACGTTTTGAATTTTCAATAATGCGATATTTTGACCGTAAAGCTACAATATGATTTTTACCTCTCAAGTGCAACCGGCGTATATGAACGCCTCACTCAGCCAAAGCTTTAATTGGCCCTGACTTAAATATACGTCTTAAGAAATACTCTATTTTCTGTTCACAGATATTTATAAAATTTTTCCGAAAGCTTTGGAATGAGAAAAGTGACATTGGCAGGGAACGCAAAGGATTTACTTATTTGAGAGGAAATCAATTATTTATTCCATTTCTCCTCCCCCAATAAACGAAATAGCCATGCATACCGGCAAAATGGTGGCATTGGAGAGCGAATTCTGTAAATGGAATCGGCATTAAAGGTATCCAACTAACCTTAAAATTGTGAATTTTTCCAAAAATTAAAAAGTTTTTATGAGTTTGTTTCATAGACCATCTTATTATCTTTATAAAAATACCAAATGTACTATTTTCCGTTCATTAGAACAAATTTAACAAGTGTTTAATAAGAGCGGATGCCATTACTTTAAGCAAGTTGTCATGCTTTAAAACGCGTTTTGCTCGAAATTTGTTTTTTTAACGCTCAAATGGGGCCAGCGATTGCTCAAAAAGATTTGAAAATAATTAACTGAAATTTTTTTGTGTATGTTCTGTATATTAGTAGAAGTGTTTTAACTTTCAGATTTATTAATCACCGCTTTATTACAAAATTTACAGTTCCTTATGTGAATATAATAACTGTTTTTTTCATATAAAAATTAAGATAAAGTGCTCTAGTTTTTGTAAAACTTAAAATATCTCTTATCCTGAAGGTCACTTCAAAATAGAATAATATAGCAACATATCAGAATTGAAAAAATGAAAATTTGTTCATAATCTTTTTGTACAGAATTTGCCGCGTTTGTGTTCTTTTTTTTTGTCAATATTTACCCTTTTTTTCCCATTTTAGTAATAATATTTTCTTTTCCTTTTCTCAATTTTAGCATGTTTTCATAAAATGTAATAAACAAATCTAAAAACATTTAAAAAATCCCCATATATCCATTTTAAAAAAAAAAGTTTTCGCAACCAGTCGAATACCTTAAGATATTAATTATAAACCACACACGTTGTAAAAATAAGTGTTAATTTTTATATATAATTTTATATATGACAAGACCTCCGAGTCACTGTTAATTATAAAGCTTGTTCTTAACTTAGTATTGTAAAATATTAATTACAAAATACAATGCAGAGTACTGATAAATTTATAAGTGTATTATATCAGTGTAAATGTTTTTTTTTATTTCTGTATTATGTCAGAATGTATTTTGTTTGCTTACTTTCAACACAAATTGATAATTCTTAAATAATTTTTTGTTTTGGACTTTTCAATATGCTCGTGTGTGTGTTCCCTTCCTAGGGCTATCACGCCCACCATCTCCCCCTAGGGTGTTGCGCCTTAGAGTTTGAGAAATGCTGTCTTCGATCTTTTCATAATTCCGTAAATTTTGCTTTTAATAATTCTAAAGACAAATCACATTCCACAAATCAAATTCACTTCCGCACAAGGACATTGAGCAGAATCGTGGTCACACGAAGAATTGAAAGTAAGAAATATCCTTTACATCAGTGCTTCTCAAACTTTCAAGACTTGCGGAAAGACGTATAAATACGTTTTTCTGAAGTACGATCTTTTCTGTGCACTGCTATCCATAAAATTAGTCCAAAAGCTTTGAAATGCAATAAACGGACCTTGACAGCGATTGCGAAGGATTGACTTATAACAGAGAATTTCCGTATTTTTCATTTCTTTTCTTCACCTCCCCCAATTCATCACATACGCTCGCCTAATAGGAAAACTCAGGCATTGGGGAGCGAATCGCGTAAATTTAATCAGCAGTAATTTATAAACTGTACAAATAATCAAGATAATTGAAATTTTTTTATATAATTTTATATATGACTAGCCCATGGGATCGCTGGTAATTATTGAATTTGTTCTTAACTTTTAGTATTGTTAAATTAATTATAAAACACATCAAGCAGTACTGATACATTTATAAGTATATTATATCAATGTTCATTTATTTTTTATTATGTCAGAATGCATTTTGTTTACTTTCAGTAAATTGATAAATTTTTTTCAAATAATCCCTTGTTTCCGACTTTTCAATATACTCGCGCCCCCTCGTAGAATTATCAAATCCCCCTAGGGGGCACGCCCCACAGTTTGAGAAACGCTGCTTTACATTAAATGTGTGAGGTGCAGAGAGTAGAGTCGGAAGATTTAACCCATTTCCTACCAAGGAAATAGAAAACTTTACAAAATATAATACTATTAATTTACTTTGATAACATTGTTACTACATTTACAGTAATTTTTGTTGGAGTAAACCGCACTAGACAACTCGTAGCTGGCTTCACTAAATATGATTAACCGCTTCCCGGCTTTAGCCGAGCTAAACTTGAGCAGGCGAAACGTGTCATCCTCAGTCAAATACAACGAAATTTTATACTATGCACTCCGTATTTGCCGAATTATTTCACACGGGCTTTTTACGGTTTCCAATAATTGAAAAGTACCATTTGGTTCCGTGGGTATCCTAGTGGTTAGAGCAGCGGACTCCAGACCGGAGAACCTGTGTTCCGATGCCACCAAATACCCTCCGAGTACACACGGAGTACATGCTCATTAACTCACTGGGTTCGAAAGACTTGTAGAAGAAACCACGAGTGCAGGGGGCTGGAGAATATATCCCTCCCCTCGAATTCCATGCCTGAACTATGGAGGTGGAGATAGGTGGTGTCGCCATCTTTCGTTAAGAAGTCCAACCTGTCTCACAGGCTCTGGCAACTTTCATTCCTTCCCTTCGGGAAGGACACGACAACAACAAATACCATTCGTTAAAATTTTATGCAAGAAGAGGACGTCTTGCTGAGCACTCCTCTTCATGCTTGTCTGTTAATTGCATCCTCAAACAGAGAAGAAAACTGATCTAACACGACACTGTATTATTAAATGCTCAAAGAGAGACAGTAAAGGAAAGAAGGTAAGAAGAAAACCAATAATCTTCTTTCCAGATGGTGACATTGGGTTATGTGCATTACCGTGTTTTCGAATTTATCTTGCACGATCCAATTTTGATGAATAATTTCATAATCAGAATTGTAAATGCCATAGATGTAAGCAAAATTTGTAATTCAAGATGCTAGGAACTCAAAGCTTTATATTTATAGTTAGTGTCTATTGACTCCTAAGTCTAATGAATTCTGCGATGCAGAAAGCCAACTTTAAAGGTAAATTAATCATTTATTATCAAATAGATTATTTTACATCGATTTTTAGGAAATTTTGTCTGAGAATGGTGCTGTTATGTTCAATAAGATATAAATGTATGAAAATAATCATAAAAAATTTTACGTTTTTTAAACCATAATCCAGGAATAAAATTAGTCTGGAAGAATTTAAATAACTAAAAAATTTATTTCATTATAAGTAATGTTAAAATTAAATTGAGAAAAGAAATATACTTAAAATACATTTTTCAAAACATATTTTTATTTTATTTTAGAGAGTTTTACATTGATAGTACAATTAATTATATACAAACAATTTTTAATTGTATCAAATGAAATTGATTTTGAGAGCCGAAATTTGAGATTTTTTTTTTCACAGCAGGAAGTATGAGTACTTGTTTTCAATATTTTAAATAACGGAATGATAGATTCATTCTGTTTCTAAATGCCTCGAAGATGTTTAAAGTATACGGTCGGCTACACCAGCAGCATCATCAAAGAGGTCTGGAAAAAAACCCATCTTATTACTTCAGAAATAACACGTGTAAGGTAAATAGAAAAATATGTTTACTATTATAAATTCATCAAATATATTTTAAAAACTACATAATCATTGAATTTTCATATTTTTCTATAAAAAACCGTATCATTCATTTTTATCATTTTATATGATCATTATCATTAGATTTTTGTTCATCATTTATTATTTATCATTAGATATTATTTGCAACAGTAATTTAAAAAAACATTCTGAATATTTTTTCAATAAATTTTAATCTTAAAAAAGACTTTTATATTAATATTTTTTTTAATATTTGAGAAATTTTGTGATAAGTGCCAGTAAGTAATTGGAAAAAAAATTCTATTAAAATAAGGCTGTTTTCACTTACAACCGAAATATTTTTATACAGTTTGAAATATTTCTAGCGCATAATTTGAATTATACACTTTATATTAAAGTGTATTAAAATTTTTAACTAAAAAATACATCTTCAATATAATAGATTCGTCAAATATTTCGTCAGATATACATTTTGAAGAAAGTTTAATTTTTTTAAAATTACATATAACGGACAGTTTCATCAGTAAAGGCTGAAATCTTAATTTTTCAAATCAACGATTTTTAATGGAGCAAATTCCTTCTGGATATTTATAAATGGCTTTTAAGCCTTTGATATATCACAGAAATTTTCCATTAATCGTTTCGGAAATTTTGTGAAAAGGTTAAATATTCATTAATGAAAAAAATTGCTATGAAAATCATGCTATTATCATTTCAATTTTTACATGGAAATTATTTCTTTACAATAATGCTGTCTTTCCAGAACATTAATAAAAACATGTATTATTTTTTGAAAGATCACGTTGATTAACACGATGGCTGCAATTTATTTCGAATAAAGGGGTTCCTATGAACCTTTGAGATCCTTAATTGAGGTATTTTTGACAATATAAAAGTAAACAGAAATATTCGTATTGTAAATGAAATTTTATAAATACATTGAAGCATAAGTATTTGTATGATTACATATATATACGTAGTAGGATTCAAAAGTTTCCGGAATGAGACTATAACTTGATAATTTTTGCATTAGATTGATTATGATAACGTTTCTGTGTTACTGCATTCTTTCTCTTTTTTCTGAAATGGTTTCTCCGAAATTTAGGATCGGTGGCATGCCACGGTATCGTACTTTGTAGGTGGATGCTTTTAGCACCTTACGATGGAGAGAAATGGCGCTTGTTGAGCGGAAAATGAATATCAGTTTTTGTATTCGCTTGAGAAAAATTGCACGGGGACTTAAGAAATGTTGAAGCATGTATACGACAGTGATACATTCTTGCAGACACAAGCTTTTGAGTGGCATCGATTTTCAGAGAAGGCAGAGATAGTTTCTAAGACGACGAACAATCTTGAAGTCCTCAGGCTTCGTGCAACTCTAAAAACATTAATAAGATTTCTGCTGATGTACGTAAAAACGAGCTTCAAACAATAACGTAAATAGCCGAGTAAAGATATCCGAGGCCACATGTCAATGGATACTGAAAAAGACCTTAACATGCATAGGGTGTGACAACACATCGTTCCCTGCTTGTTGAACAATGATCAAAGCGCAATTTGAAGGAAAATGGAGGAAGGCTTAATCTCGCCCCTGTTGACAAAGATCCTTCTCTACATAGTAGAATTGTTTCTGGAGAGAAAACAGTTTTGTCCTGCAATCAAAAAAGGTATCGACAATGTGGAAATCGCCACAATCTCCACACTAGCGGAATTTCCGCCAAGACAGCTCAAAAGAGAAGATCGTGCTGGAGGTGTTCTTCGATACCCAGGGCATTCGGCATCTGAATTCTATACATGATGGAAGCACTGAAAACAAAAAACTTTATGTGGACATTCTGCGCTGCTTGCGTGAATCGATCCGAATGAAGAGGACTAAAATTGTGAGCCGAGTTGAGATGGATCCTTTTGCACGACAGCGCTCCAACACCCCGATCCCTTCTCGTCACTGATTTTCTTGTGAAAATGAATATTTTTCCGAATTCTTCTTACTCCCCTGATCTCGCCCCTAATGTAAATTTAACTTATTTTTTAACTGACGCATTGTGTGTGTGCTTTTAGATTCACTAATTTCAATCTGCAGATGGATTTAAATGTGCATCGCAGGCTGAATTAAGGGACGTGGATAAAAATGGATTCCAGAAATGCTTCTATGAACTTTACAATCGATGGCAAATGTATATAGTTTCTCAAGGAGGTCTTATTTGGAAGGAGGTTGTGTTTCAGCTATATATATATATATATATTTAATTCTCAATATTATTTTAAGTTATAGACACAGTCCGGAAACTTTAGAAACTTACTACGTATATCAGCATATGAATAAAACGCAAATAGCTTTAATAAAGCGATAAATTCTGTTCGAAAAATCTTAAAATCTAAGTAACATGAAATATCTCTCAATCTAAGTAATAATAATTATAGAATTAAATCCTGATTAAAAAAATAGATTGAACCGGAAATTACACTGCCCTAATGTAACAACCTGTCTTGGTGAGGAATTAGACAATTGAAGAAATGTAGATAAATTTGTAGGGGGAAATTAAGAATATTTTCTACATATTTAAATTAAAGTTGTTGCTTATTCTGAACGTTAAAAAGGATATTAAAATAAAGAGATTGATCAGAATAACTACTTACTTCCATCATGGCCCTCTGTAAAACAAAAGAAGTGTAATTAGGTGAATGAATTTAAGTAAACAAATATTTTCACATTTTGCATTTGATTAGAATTTTAATGAAATCGTATCCAAAAAGGATTTTTGCGAAATTTCTTTCAATTTTGAGACTTTATGTAGATACACTAAGTATATTTTTAAAAAATAGTATGCAATACATATGTAATGATTGTCCTTTTCTATTCTCCACCTTTTGAAATATTTGTAACTTTTCAATTAACTTTAATTATTTCAATACTTTTGAGACGAGTTAATATGGCAAGGTATAGTAAAATATATTCAATAAGCTTAGGGTTGCTTTGATTTTTTTTAACATATTTTGTCTTACTGATATAAAAAAATCACGTAAACATGGAAAGTATTGAGAAATTTATGCTCATTCTCGATGTAAACTTTATGATCTTAAAACCGAAAGCAGTTTTTTTCGAATCAACTTTTTAATTAAACAAAAAAAAATAATTGACATCATTCTGTTTTCACAATTTAATTCTGAATAGCCATTAAATCTTTAAGAACAATTTTTGGATTGTTTAAAATATTTTTTCAAATCATAAAAGAGAAAGGTTTTATCCTTTTAATTTTCCAGCTTTGTTATTGAGTGAAATTTAAAAAATATATATTTTCTGAGGTTTTTCCCTTTTGCTTATTTAAGACAGACTGCCACAGAACTTATTTGCATAATATTTCTACCATTCTCAAGGAAATATGTAAGATTTATGATATGTAAAGATATTACGCTTTTAAATGATTTTATTTGACGGAATTTTTATGGTACATTCTCTGACAAAATTATTAACATTTTCTTAGGCAAACAAGCGTTCAAAAATTAACGACGCTTTTATTATGATCAGTAAGCACTCATTAAACAATGAAATTCACTAGCTTACCAGGCTTGGCTGAAATGAAATGTGTAGAATTTTAATAAAAATTTTATGTAAAATAAAAATATTGTACAAAATTAAAATAAAGTAATGTCAGACACAGGTGTTAAAAATACTAAAGATTACGTCCTGTTTTTCACATTTTTTTTGTCAAAACTATCATGGTAAAGAGTGAGAATCACCCATGCTCTATTTAAGGTTCCTCATAGAAGATAATGGGGACACTTTGAGGTTGAGGCGTTGGGGTTTCTTAATGATAAAGCCCATTTCTGTTGTGACCTGCTTAGAACTCTCG